>PISX010013373.1:0-57025 GCA_004024625.1 Mellivora capensis | reverse complement strand
GTGAGTTTTTCCGCCTTGTCATTTTTTCCAGATAAGATTATATGAAGGAGCAAATAAAATACTAAAAGGGTGGCAAAGACCCTAGGAAAATGCCCTTTAAAGAAAAAATTGAATTAACTGCAAGACTAAAGAGTCATGGGGAGAAAGCCATGAATTCCGCGCTTTGCTTTCTCCTCCTCTGGAGTTCCGCTGCTCTCCTGGTTAAGTGAACTTGGTCTTGGCTGGATTTCTTTTGATCTTCTGGGGGAGGGGCCTGTTGTGGTGATTCTCAAGTGTCTTTGCCCGAGGCAGAGCTGCACCGCCCTTCCCAGGGGCCGGGTTAAGTAATCCGTTCGGTTTCGCTTTCAGGAGCTTTTGTTCCCTGAGCGCTTTCCGTAGAGTCTGGAGGACGGGGATGAAAATGGCGGCCTTCTAGTCTCCGGCCCGGAAGAGCTGAGATTCGGGGCTTCACTCCTCAGAGAAAATCCCCGGCTACCCCCATATCCCTCACCTCTGGCCGCACTCCGAGCTCACCCAGCCTGCGACCGGTTCAAGGTAACCCCGAGCTGAGAGCTCACTCTTCGGCTCTGTCTCTGTAGCCGGCTTCCCGCTCCGATACCTGCTAGCTCTGCGACACTCAGACACCCCCGATCCTTCTTTGACCCTGCGGGACCTGGGGCCACGCTGACCCCGCGTGGACTTCACCCCGGTTTAGCCTCTGGAGCGATGTTCCTCCGTGGAGCAGACTTTTAAAAGTCCCGATTTAGTGCTCCGTTGCTCCGCCGCTTGCCGGGAGCCGGCTCCTCCCCCGCGGTCTATCCTCCTGTCACTTTCGATTCACTTCTCCGCCAGTCCTACCTTTCAGAAAGTGGTCGATTTCCTGTTTCCAGAATTGCTGTTCTTCCTCTCTTCGATCTCCCGTTGGATTTGTAGGTGTTCGCAATGGTTTGATAAGCTATCTAGCTGATCTCCTGCTACCTGCTGTCGTCTCAGCTGCTACTTCTCCGCCATCTTGCTCCTCCCCTGACACACAGCCCTTTTTGAAAGCCCCAGTTTGCTTTTCATGGATTCTTTTCCTGTCGGGCTACTTCTTCCTTTCTCATTTCTTCCTTCCTCCACAAAGCCTGCTCCTGGGGAAGACTAGCAGACCACTCATTTAATGGCTTTTGTGACTTTAAGTTACCTTTAATAGGACTGTTTAAATCTTATTTTTAACATCTTCATGACATGCTCAGATCATTGCAGAACAGATTCCTAATAACAGTGAGTGAATAGAACAGTCTTCATGGACGAGGAAGCTCTACTCTCTTGCAGTGAGAATTAGGTTTCTGGCATAACTGAGTACTGCTCAGATAAAGTAGAAGTTTTCGTTACTAGTCACCTTATTTGCTCAAGCTACTGCCCCCCTCTCACCTTCATGGAAGGTACTCATTTTACCCGCTGCCGAGATGGGTAACCTAAGCTCTTCACTCCCCTGGGGAGATATGAAAGACCCTGAACCCTAGTGCTTACATATATAGGTCTGTTGGAGGCTGTTCATTGGACTGAAATACAAGTTTGCTGAAATGCTTCTGATGCCTTCTATTCAAGATATTATTTTAACCCTGCACAAGAGATATAAATAAATCCTAGACTTTTATCTTGATTCAGTCAATACTTGGTTAGTCATAAATGAATACTTTAACATAAGTTCAGTTTTCACTTCCAAGACTTCTCACTGTACAAAATCTGATTATGTAGAAGAAATCAGATGCAACCTTAGCAAGAATCTCAAAGTTCATTTTTTTTAAATTAGCGGTTTCTATCATGAAACTTTAAATAAAAACTGAAGTCTACCAAGTTATGAGGTATATTTAATTATGTGGTTCTTGAAACAAGCTATGAATATTGGCCCCTGTGGTAACATTTATAAATATTTTAGATATTGGAAGTTTCAGTGAAATAAGCATGTGGCTACTCTCGCTGAGCACTTATATGAAAAGAATATTGATTTGGATTATGAATTCAGTAACTTAAAATCATAGAGTGTTAGCATTGGAAGGAAAGGGGCCTTGGAGATATTGCTGGCATATTAGAACCTGTAGCAAATGCTTTCTTTGGAATTGAAGGAAATCTCAGTCCTATGGGTGCTCAGGAAAAGGGAACAGAGATTCTCACATCTGTTCTTTGATACAACATTTAATTTCCTGGGGGTAACATTTTTCTGCTCATCACTGGCACCAAAACTTCAGTTTGTGATCCCTGAAGCATAAACTCATTATCATAACTTACACATGATAATAATGTTAGCAACAGACTCCAGAAACTATGCTTACACCAGAGCACTTTCTCTGTCACTTTTTTATCAACAAGCATTTATTGAGCATCTACCGTGTGCTGGTTGTTACTCTGGGTGCCATGGACTACAGCCATGAATCACTGTAAGCAGGGCATCTCCTTGGAGACCTTCCATTTTATCTAGTGAGTTGGATTTTAACCAAACAAATCAATGAGTGAATGAATGATGATGAGTAAGATATTTGGGGACAGTAAAAAAAGTTCACTATCAAAGTAAGGTAATGTATTACGATACATAAAAAGTTCCTGGAATATGTGTAGAAAGAACTTTTTTAGAGTGTGAAAGACAAGGAAGAGACAGTTCTGCAATACTATGGGAGGACAGCATGTCAGAGGGAGGGATCAATGGCACAGGGGCCCTGGGAAGAATGTGTGCAGGGACAAGAGGCCAGACACTTCCAAGGCAGACAATTTTCTTCTCCCAGTAGCATCTTCTCACCTATTCCCACTGCATGGCATCTGTTCAGATGCCCTCACTTGGGCTTTGCTTCCTTCTCATCATACTGCATGGTGTCCTTGCTTTCATGCTTTCCTCTTTCTTTACTGCCACTCAGAAAGTCTTATATGGAGAAAGTCTCCATATAAGAGAGTTCTAACTACATTCCCCTGTCCTGAGCAGACTTCCTCTGGAGTCGTCCAGATTCCTCAAGCTTAGCTTCCACGACCCCCAACACCTGGCTCAGAGTCCTCGCGTTTCCATTCACTTGTATGTTACTACAGACATGCCATACATTTTTGCTACCTCCTTGGCTTTGCTCAGAACACTCTCAGTCCCCTTACACTCTGCTGTATAAATTTTGTCCATGTTTTCAAGTCCTTCATACACTTTCAGACCAATACTTAAGACACTACGATCTAAGACCAAACAAACCATTTCCCTCAAAGTTTTCCTTATCTATCACAATCTGAAGTATCACATTTTTCTTTAGGTCTATAGCAATTCTGATCTGTATAGTTCACTCATCCATTAATTAATTTCCACTTTCTAAAACCTTCTCATTAATT
Organism: Mellivora capensis; assembly: GCA_004024625.1. Classification (NCBI taxonomy): domain Eukaryota; kingdom Metazoa; phylum Chordata; class Mammalia; order Carnivora; family Mustelidae; genus Mellivora; species Mellivora capensis. Next base: position 53,704 of record PISX010013373.1, on the reverse strand, counting down.
ATTGAGAAATACTACATATTTTTATCCTTACTCATTTGTATGCTCATTTTGGTCTCTCCAATTGTAAACTGAGTACAAAACCATGTTTCATGTTTCTTCTTTTCTCTTAGACAACTCAACACAGGGCCTGGCACAGAGGTGGTACTCAGTAACTGGTTATAATTTGAATTGACTTGAACACAGCTCTGCCTGACTTAACATGCCTAAGTATGTTTTTAGTGGCTCATTCATTTCATTTGGGAGTTCCCTTCTTCAAGAGTCACATTAAACAAACAAATTATGGTACATCCTTTAGGGAAAGGGAAATGTTTTTCCAATTCCTGCCCCAAGCCCCCTCCCAGCAATATACATGAAATGTACATTAGTTTTCAGGTCTATTGACACAGAAAAAGGAAACCTCGGGAGGTTAACACTACACAAATTAATGATTCTGTGAATGATGAATGGAATTTCACAGAAATAGACAAGAGACCCCAAGGACAGCTGTCTAGCCAGCATGGAATAAGAACAGCAAAGAAACAAATCCATTTAAATAAACATCACACCTCATATAAAACCTTAAGAAACCCAGAACCATGAATACTGAAAACTACTTTCTGATGCTAGTCTTGACAATGGTATAATTTTCCCAGAAGGAAAAGAACGTTTTGTGAAAGAGAGATATAATACCTGGAATTATACATTTTGACACTGGAGACAAATGACTAAGCACTCACTTTGAAGATGAGGAAACTGAACCCAGACAGAGGAAAACCTCTCACTTGAGGGATAAGCATACCGTGGAGACAGTGCTTCTCACACCATCACTGCCCACTAAGAGAAGAGCAGTTTCCAGTACTTGGGGACAGTTCCATGGACCAACTTCTGCGGTAAGCCTCTCTGTGACCAGAATTCTCTCTGGAGCACCCTCATGCCAGGTCGTGAACTACTGAAAGGCCCCAAATCCTCTCACTTACATACCTCCTTGGCCCTGGCAGAATTGCTCACTGTGGAAGTCATAAGGCCATCCAAACCTACCACTCCGCACTCCAAGCATCCCCACCACATTCTATTTCCTTTGAGATCACTGGATCTTCTCCTTCACTGGAAACCCCACCATCCTCAACTCCTTCATGAATTCAACTGTCCTATCCCTCTCAGGCTTTGGCAGATACCACACAGGGCCTGGAAGACCCTATATATTAAAAAATGCATCTCAAGTAGAATTTTTCATTCTCCATCAGCCCTGACACTAGGTTTCTAGTACTCCTTTCAGAACATCTCTGCTTGAACTTTAAAAAAAAAAAACAAAAAAAAACAGGGACGCCTGGGTGGCTCAGTTGGTTAAGCGGCTGCCTTTGGCTCAGGTCATGATCCCAGCATCATGGGATCGAGTCCCACATCGGGCTCCTTGCTCGGCAGGGAGCCTGCTTCTCCCTCTGCCTCTGCCTGCCACTCTGTCTGCCTGTGCTCACTCACTCTCTCTCTCTCTCTGACAGATAAATAAATAAAATCTTTAAAAACAAACAAACAAAAAGCACAAAAGAACATCTCTCATGGCTCTTTGCAGCTAGTCACAGATTTTTCAATACCTCCTTTATCATTGGTATCTACCACGCTCCTGGTCATCTACCCATATTCACTGAATCCTTCCTTGAAGTCCGAGCGTGCCATCCTTTGGCTTATCCCAAATTCTGCCTTCACCTTGGGTGCCCTTAGTACCCCTGGTTTTCATCCACCTTACAACCAGTAGCCCCCTACATTTTTATCACCAAGGTGTCCTCAGATCTTTCCTGCCATCCACTCCTCTGGACTTTGTCACTGCCCAATATTGCTCCACATCTGACACATTTGATCTGAAACTTAATTCTCAAATAACTCAAAGACCCAGTCATGGGAAAATGGTTAAATTATTATAATTGCATAATATAAATACACTAGATATAAATGGAAGTTCACTAAAATACTTTCATTGAAAAACAAGTATTATGATATATTTTTGTAAAAATAAATTATGTGCAGCTATGTGTGTATGTAAAGGCACAGAAAAATTTCCAAAAAGATAAACACCAAACTGCTGAGTGTGGTTACTTTGGGAAAGAGACTGATGATGGGGAAATACCTAGAAGGCACTTCAGTATTTAATCCTCTGTAATTTGCTATGCCCTGAATTACTTTCCATAAAAATACATTTATACATAATTTGTGCAATTTTAAGTGTGCAAATATGAAAAATAATTCCACTCTGACCACAACCTTTCTTCCTCTTAGCACTCAGAGAGTTATTTCTCTTAGCAATATTTTGACTGCACTGAGATCTATTATTATGTTTATTATTCCCCCCCTTTTCTTCATTCATCTACATTCCTTTTCTGATCCCTTCAAGCATTGTACTGTAATTTTCTAAATCTTGTGACATTTTCCTATTATTGCCTTTACCTTATATTATTCCAACTTAGGAAGGATCCAACTGTCCACATTCTCTTCCTGTCCAGACTACTGCCAGCATTTCTCATTTTCTTCCTACTTCCATGACTCCTCCATTCCAGGTTATTCCCCTCCACCTGTAGCTACAATATTGGGTTTTCTCAGAGTTTTGCCTGAGGACTTCTTCTCTCCTCACTTGACATGCCCTTCATGTAGATCTCATATGCTTTTGTAACTTTAGAAAAAGCACCTAAAGCTTAGTAATAATTCCCAAATCTTTACATCATCCTATGCCCCTCTCCTAAGTTCCAGACTCATGTATCCAGTTGGCTCCATGTGACCCTCACAGATATCTTGATGCATTCAAAACCAATATCTTGATGCATTCAAAACCACATTCTCTTTCTTGTCCCCAAATCAAATTCCTCTTCCATTATTTTTTATCATTATCTCAAGAGTGATCTATCATCCTCCAGCAGCCCAAGCCATCAGATTGTTTCAGATGTGAATTACACTTCTTCGTTTCAGATCTGAATAATGCTTCTTCCTTGCTCTCCACATTCACGCATTCACCTCTACTGCTAACTGTATGTTCTAAATAACTCTGAAGATGTTTATAGTGTAACTTCATCTCTTGCCTAAATTATTAAAAAGACTCTTGTCTAGTCTCTCCCATTTTGGCTGTTTTCCCTCTAATTCATGTCTCACACAGCCTGAGCCCCAAATCTGATCATGTCACTTCCCTGATAAAAATCACTTAATGATCTCCCTGACAAAAAATAAGTCCAAAGTCCTTTATAGGGCTAACAACACTCTTCACAATAACCCCTGATTATTTCTTCAGTTCATATCATTTTACTCACCTTTTACCTTCTATGTTCCATCCATAATGAGCTTTTTCAAAGTACTATGCTTTTTGAGGCGCCTGGATGGGTCAGTTGGTTAAGCGTTTGGTCATGATCCCAGGGTCCTGGGATTGAGCCCTAAGTCAGGCTCTCTGCTCATCAGGGAATCTGCTTCTCCCTCTCCCTCTGCCACTCCCCCTGCTTATGCTCTCCTGCTCTCTGTCAAATAAATAAAATCTTGTAGATAGATAGATAGATAGATAGATATAGATATACATATAGATATAGATATATAAAAGTAACGTGCTTTCTTTCTGACTTTCAAGTCTTGACCAACACTGGACCTTCCTCCGCACTGCCCTCCTACCACTCTGCCTTGAGCATACATTCCCCTGGCCCTTTTGATCTCAAGGTTGAGGTTATTTCTTTCTCTGACTCCCTGAGAACTATAACTAGCCTTTCAGTATTGTCCAAATCACTCTGTATTTTAACGGACTTTCTATTTGTTTGCCTCCTTCACTGTACTTTAAGTAAGTGCCTTGAGAGCTAGGGTAAGGCAATCGAATATATAAGGTCTGTCATGTGACAGGAATAGGACACTAGCCAAATGTAAATGACTCCTGAATCTACCGCTCAAAATGAATCTCTACCTTAATCTTCATATCCATAACTCATACTATCTATTGGACTTCTGTACCTCAGTATTTCATGTGCTATGAGTTCAACACATTTAAAATCTATACCTAGTCCTCTCAGAAGAACCTGCTCTGCCTCCTGGGTTCCTTTTACTGGTGACTTGCACCAAATCCACCCAACATCAACCTTCACATTGGTCTCTCAATCTTCATTTTCTTCTCCTCTGATCCATTCTTCACTTAGTCATCTGAGTGACTTTCTAGAGGCTGAGTAAGGTCATACTACTCCCCTACTTAAAATCACGTGCTTACTTTGTTGGTAGGAATGCAAACTGGGGAAACCATTAAGGAAAACAGTATGATGTTTCCTCAAAGAGTTATAAATAGAATTATCATATGATCTAGTAATAATATTACTATGATCCACTAATAATAATAATAACAAATAAGTAATATTTACCAAAAAAAATACAAAAACACTAATGCAGGGTACCTGGCTAGCTCAGTCAAAGGAGCATGTGACTCTTGATCATGGGGTAGTAAGTTTGAGCCCCCCATGATGGGTATAGGGATTACTTAAATAAATGAATACTTTAAAATTCAAAAAAAAATGTACTAATCCAAAGGAATACACGTACCTTTATGTTTACAGCAGCATTACTTATACCAGATAAATTATCAAAGTAGCCCATGTCCATTGACAGATGAATGGGTAAAGAAGATGTACTATATATATATACAAGGGAATTTTATTCAGCCATAAAAAGAATGAAATCTTGCCATTTGCAGTGATATGGATGGAGTGAGAGGCTGCAATGCTTAGCAAAACAAATCAGAGAAAGAAAAATCCATATGATTTCACTCATATGTGGAATCAAGAAACAAAACAAAGAAACCTAGGGGCAAAAAAAGGGAGGCAAATCAAAAAACAGCCATTTAACTATAGAGAACAAACTGATGATTACAGGAGGTGAGGGCAATGGGGGATGGGTAAAATAGGTGTTGGGGATTAAGGCTTGTACTTGTCATTATGAGCAATGGATAATATATAGACTTGTTAGATTACTATTTTGTACACCTGAAACTATTATTATACAGTGTGCTAACTATACTAGAATTAAAATAAAAATTTAATAAAAAGACACAATAGGCTTTGGAATATCTTAATGCTGGTATTTTTGTTACCGAACATCAACACTGTGGATTAGCTGTTAATATTCACCATCCCTTGGATATAGCCTCAGAATTGATCAGGCTTAATTTGCTCTTATTTACCTTGCAGGGCCTACACTGGGACTTAATCTGAGCCAGTGTTCAAATATTCTTTGTTAAATGTTTTTATTACTACATTTAATTGTTCCACAAGTGCTATATTTCTAGGTATCTTCTTGGAGAGATGAACTCAGTATTAAGTTACACAGGAAAATCAAGAAAACAATGATCAAAACCCCCAAAAATGATGTGTTTACTAAATATTTGTTGTACTAAAGAATGAACATTAAATGGATGACTGAAGACATTGTTCTGATTAAGTGGAGAGAACTTTTGGGCTAAAATCAGGGATTAATATGACAGAACTACTTGTGTTGTTTGCAATTGTGTGAGATGGGGTTCCCAGATGAAACACTGCATGGGACATATTTCTCCTAAAAAAATATTTTGTTGTTGTCTAGTATCATATTTAATTGGGCATCCTGTATTTATAGTTGCTAAATCTAGCAACCCTAGACCCCGGATATAAAAATATAGCTAAGCCTCAGCTTCACTACCAATGAAACTGCTAATTATATCTACCTCATCTGGAAGAATTAAATGAGATCATCTATGGATTTCTTTATAAATAGTAAAGCATTTAAAAATCATAATTACTAGCATCTATTATCAAACATTTCACTGGTGACAGAATAGACACAAATCTTCTGGTCTCTACATATTCAGTGTAGTAGTCTTTCCAATTCATATACAATCCATTGCTCCAACACTAACCAACTCAAAAAATCATTTGAGGAAAATATTTTAAAATTACAGCATTTTGCCACTGATTTAGATCTTCTAGTTTTAAGACAGTATCTTAGGTAGAGATAGAAAGATAGCAAAAATAGGAGGCAGTGGAGTAGGCTCACCTCATCCAACTAGGTAACTATCAAATCATCCTAAATATCTCAGGAATTGACCTGAAGACCAGCAGGACATATTCCACAACTGAAGGTAGAGAAGAGGCCACATCAAAGAAGGTAGCAAGTGCAGAGACATGATGTGGGAAAGAAATGGATCCTGGCCACTGCAGTGAAGAGGGAGCTGTGTGACATAGAAGGGTGAAAGACAGACTAGCACACAGGGGAGCACACAGGGAAAATGAATCCCCATACCAACTGGTTTAGAAAGTGAGAGGGGATGAGTTTTGTGAGTTCCTGCAACCAGCAAGGCTTAAAGCCTAGAGTTTAAAGGTTGGTGTATTGGTTCTGGGGGGTTTGGAGGACATTTGGGCTGCTCCTGGAGAGAAGGCAAGGCAAACAGCCCAGGGATATATAGTATGAAATAGCAATCTCAAGAGCACCTGGGGCACCCAGTAGGGAGGTTATTTGCTCATCTCAGAGCACTTTTCAGAGAGACCATGTTCAGAGAAAGACCTCCTCAGGAACAAAGGAACTAGTGGGTGCCATTTCCCATGCCTCTCAGCATAAGCACAGGGCCACCTGCCAGAACCAGCACAGCACCAACACTAGCTACCTAACTTCCTTACACCAAGCTCTTTCCCCCCAACACACACACATACTCTGGTGGAACTGCCCCTCAGTCACACCTGCCATAGTTCCAGTACTATGACCCCCTCCTCAGAAGACTGGCCCAAACCCCTGCTCACAGTGTATCCTCCAACCAAAGGGTTTTGTAGAGCCTCAATTCTGGAAGCAGTGGCAACATGTCTCACTTACAAACAGACCAGCGTCTACCTAGTGAAAACTCACTATATTCAGGCCAGGAACAAAACACCGCCCACAAGAAGCAAACAGAGCTTCTGCAGATGATTGGACTGAAGGATAAAGCAGCTATGATAAATCATCAGAGCACACATGGTACACACTGGAGACATTCCTGGAAGCACCAGGCCCTGGGAAAAAGGAGACACTGAACTGCAGGACACTACAGGCCCTCTTCATAACGCCATCACCATCAAGAACGAGACATAGATGGGGACATGCACAGAAACTTACGTAAAATGATAAGACAGAGAAATGTATCCCAGATGAAAGAATAGGACAAGGCCACAGCCAGAGGTCTAAGCAAAACAGATACAAGGAACATGCCTGATGGATAATTAATGATCATAAAGATACTCACTGCACTTGAGAATAGAATGGAAGATATGAGTGAGACCCTTAATACAGAGATAAGGAATTACCGCAGATAAAGGGCATAGTAAATGAAATGAGAAACATGCTTCATGAAATGAACAGCATGCTAGGAATGCAGAGGAATGAATTCATGACTTAGAAGACAGAATAATGTAAACTATTTAAGCTGAATAAAAGAGAGAAAAACAATGATGCAAAATAAGAATAGACATAGGGAACTCATTGACTCAGTGACTCCATCAAATGTAATAATATTCATATTATAGGAGTCCCAGAAGAAGATGAGAGAGAAAATGGGGCAGAAAAATTATTTGAAGAGGTAATAGCCAAAAAGTTATCCAATCTGGAGAAGGAAATGGATATCCAGATCCAGGAGGCACAGAAAACCCTCATCAAAATCAATGAAATCAGGGGCACCTGGGTGGCTCAGTGGGTTGAAGCCTCTGCCTTTGTCTTAGGTCATGATCCCAGAGTCCTGGGTTTGAGCCCTGCATCAGGCTCTCTGCTCAGCAGGCCTGCTTCCTCCTCTCTCTGCCTGCCTCTCTGCCTACCTGTGATCTCTTTCTGTCAAATAAATAAATAAATAAAATCTTTAAAAAATAAACAATGAAATCAGACCCACACAAAGTCACATTGTAATTAAAATGGGAAAATTTTATGATTTTATTATGTGAGAGAGAGAAAGAGTACACAAGTTGCAGCGGGGAGCAAAGGGAGAGAGAGAAGCAGAGTCCCTCCCAGAGCCCTGTGATCATGACCTGAGACAAAGGCAGACACTTAACCAACTGAGCCATCCAGGCACCCCCCCCAAAAAAATTTTTAAAGCAACAAGATAAAAGAAGATAATAACTTACAAGGGAAAATCCGTAAGTCTAGCAGAAGATTTTTCAGCAAAAGCTTTCCAAGCCTGAAGGGAGTGGCATGATATAATCAAAATCCTGAAAGGGAAAAATCTGCAGCCAAGGATATTCTATCCAGCAAGTCTATCATTCAGAATAAAAGGATAGATAAAGAGTTTACCAGATAAACAAAGAAATTCATGACCACTAAACCAGCCCAGTAAGAAATATTAAAGGGGACTCTCTGAGTGAGAGAGCAGAGACCAAAATTGATAGTATAAAGGGAGGAAACACAAAGAAGTAAAAATGAATATTTCTATAAAAAATTCAGTCAAGGAACTCACAGAATAGAAGAATACAAAATATAATACCATATACCTAGAACATGGGGAGGAAAGGACTAAAGAATGGTTCAAACTTAAATGACCATCAATTTAATGTAGACTGCTATATATAGAAGTCCAATACAAGCCTAATGGTAACCATATATCAAGAACCACTAATAAATATGCAAAGAAGAGAAATAAATCCAAACATATCACTAAAGAAAATCAGCAAACCATGAAACAAAAACAGGAAAGGATCAGGAATAACAATAAATGCATATCATCAGTAATTACTATAAACATAAGTGGACTAAACAGTCAAAGAAAAAGACACAGGGTGATGGAATAAATGAAAAGTCAAGACCCATCTACATGCTGCTTACCATAGACTCATTTCAGATTATATTGAAAGTAAGGGAATGGAGAAACATCTATCCTGTAAACATATGTCAAAGAAAGCCAAGGTAGTAAAACTTATATTGGACAAAGTAGACTTTAAAACAAAGACTATAACAAGATACCCTGAAGGGTACTTTATAATAATAAAGGGAACAATCCAAGAAGATCTAACAATTATAAATATTTATGCACCCACCATTGGAGCATGCAAATACATAGAACAGCTAATAACAAACATAAAGGAAATAATCACTAATAAAATAATAATAGTAGGGGTCTCAATGGACAGATCATCTAAACAGAAAATCAACAAGGAAACAATGGCTTTGAATGACACACTGAACCAGATGGATTTAATAGATACATTCAGAACATTCCATCCTAAAAAAGCAGAATACACACTCTGTTCAAGTGCACATGGAACATTCTCCAGAATAGATTACCTATTAGCCCATAAAACAAGCCTCAACAAATTTTAAAAGATGTAAGTCATACCATGAATATTTACTGCCTGCAACAACTCTGAAACCAGAAGTCAATCACAAGAAAAAATCTGGAAAGACCACAAATACATGGAGGTTAAATAACATACCACTTAACAATGAATAGGTGAACCAAGAAATCAAAGAAGAAATTAAAAAGTACATATAAACAAATGAAAATGAAAATACAATGGTCCAAAACCTCTGGGATACAGCAAGAGCAGCTCTGAAAGGGACACATATACCAATACAGCTTTACCCCAAGAAGAAAGAAAAAAATCTCAAATAAACCATCTAAACTTACACCTAAAGGAGCTAGAAAAAGAACAAACAAAACCTAAAACCAACAAGGAAGGAAAAAATAAAGACTAGAGTAGAAATACATGATATAGAAACTGGAAAAAAACAGTAGAAAAGAATAAGGAAATCAGGAGCTGTTTCTTTGAAAACCTCAATTAAAATTTATAAACCTTTAGCCAGATTTATCAAGAAAAAAAGGAGAAAGGACTCAAATATATAAAATCACAAATGAAAAAGGAAAATAACAAACAATAGCACAGAAATACAAATAATTATAAGAGAATATTTTGAAGGACTATATGCCAACAAATGGGATAACCTATAAGGAAAGGATAAATTCCTAGAAACATATAAAGTACCAAAACTGCAACAAGTAAAAACAGAAAATTTGTAAAGGCCAATAACCAAGAAACTGAATCAGTAATCAAGAAATTCACAACAAACCAAACTCTAGGACCAGATGGCCACACAAATTCTACTGAACATTTAAAGGAGAGTTAATACCTCTTCTTCTCAAACTTCCAAAAAATAGAAAAGGAAAGAAAGCTTCCAAATTCATATTGAGCCCAGCACTACCCAGATACCAAAACCAGAAAAAGACACCACAAAAATAGAAAACTATAGGCCAATATCTCTGATGAACCCAGATGCAAAATTCTCAACAAAATAATAACAAACAGAATCCAACAATACATTAAGATAAATCATTCACCATGATCATGTGGAATTTACTCCTGGGTTGCAAGAGTGTCAGTATTTGCAAATCAATCAACGTGACAAAGTACATCAATCAGAGAAAGTTTAAGAATGATCATTTCAATAGATACACAAAAAGTAATAGAACATCTATTCATTATAAAAGCCCTCAACAAAGTAGGTTTAGAGAGAACATACCTCAATGTAATAAAGGCCATATATGAAAGACCCACAGCAAATATCATTCTCAATGGGGAAAAACTAAGAGTTTTTCTTCTACTATCAGGAATAAGACAGGGATGTCCACTCTCACCATTACTATTTAATATAGTAATTAAGTCCTAGCCTCAGCAATCAGACCACAAAAAGAAATAACAAGTGTCCAAATTGGTAAGAAAGAAGTAAAACTTTCACTACTTGCAGATGACATGATACTATATATATATAAAACCCATCAAAAGACTCCATCAAAAGCTACTATAATTATAAATTCATTAAAGTCACAGGATACACAAATCAATGTACAGAAATCTGCTGCATTCTTATACACCAATAATGAAGCAGAAGAAGGAGAAATTAAGTAAACAATCCCGCTTACAGCAAAAATATTGCAGCAAAAATAATAAGATGCTTAGGAATCTAACCAAAGATGGGTTAAATAGGTAATGGGGATTAAGGAATGCACTTGTGATGAGCACCTGGTGATGTATGGAAATGTTGACCCACTATATTATACACCTGAAACTAATAAACACTGTGTGTTAACTGTAATTAAAATACTTAAAAATCAAAATATCATTTATGTATGAATCTGTAAAAATATATAATACTGTTTTGCTTCAAACTTTATAAACTTTATACAAAAAATAGTTTAAATATTATTCAATAACTTTCTACTACTATACTTTTTAAAATTTGTTTATGTTTATATATCTGAGGAATTAGTCTAATTATTTTTTAATATTAGTATAATATTCAAGTAAGGATTTTTTAATTTAATGATTTTATTTTTCATCTGTAAGTTTTACAGTTAATTTTCATTTCTGTATGTCTGAATATTTTCTTTTGAATACTGTTATGCATTTTTTTATTCTTTGTGAAGAATGGGTGAAGTTACATCTTTACTTATCTCATATTATTGTATTTAATACTCAGAACAATTTCTAATTGAAATTGTAATATGAAATTTACAACAATAATATAAGGAAATTGATCCTCAGAGGAATTAAGTAATTTGCACAAATTTTTATCATTACCAAGGAGCATAGCTGAAATTCAAAATAAGCTCAGCTCTTTCACTCTCCTTTAACCTCTTCCATATGAAAATAATTTATTCTGTGAGTCTTCAATCTGTTTAATCACTTGAATAATAATGGTGGTATCAAGAAATAATGAGAAACAAGAAGGGAAGGACAGGGAATATCTCATTTAAAAACAAGGGAAAATCAAATCCTATTAAAAATAAGAGAAAGCCTTTTGTGCCTCATCCTTCCCTCCCTAGAGTTTTCCCCACCCATGAGTAATCAAAATCCTTCACCCGAATTTATATTTCAATTGGATAATAAACTTTAGCCCAAAGGGATGTGTCTCAAACACAGAGGTCAGCAAACTCTGTCCATAAATGGCTAGATAATAAATATTTTTGTCTTTGTAGGCTATCTGGTTTCTGTCACAAGTACTCAACTCTGCCACTGTAGTATAAAAATAACCACAGACAATAAGGGAATGAATGGGTATAACCAAGCATTTGGTCATACAGCCTATTGGTCATGATTTTCCACTTCCATCTCTACAGAGAAATTATTTGGAATTGCATTATTGATAGGCAAATGATAAATAGAGTTTTGAACATCCTATAGCTCCTATAGCTCCTCACAAAATTAACTATACACCCTTCTCTCATAGCTAGTCAGCTCTGCCTTTAGGTTAGCAAATAAAGAGATCTGTAACACCTTGCCACTATCAATTCCAAAGCAACTCAACCCCTTCAAGGGAGCCATGAGACCCCGCATGTTCTAATCATCTCAGTGTCTTCTAGGGGAAAAAGGTTAGCAGACATGGATCTTGAGAATTCCCATCCCACACGTGTCTGCAGAACACAAAACTTTCAGAGCATAATTAGGGAGAAAAATACTTCTATAATATATCACATAAAAACTTAAAATACAGGTATTTTGACTTAAAGGGACTTTCCAGTCATTTACTCTTTCAAGTAGCTAGTAATATATACCGGCTATAGGGAGAAAAGGGACTTTAGAACAGTCAATCAGGATCCCAAGACTTTTAATTTCCTTACTTAGATTTCCAGAAATTAAAGTAACAGGAAAAAAAAAAAAAAAGGAGAGGTGAAGGAGGAGGAGAAGTCAAAGGAGAAAGAGGAAGACAAGAAGAAGAAAGGAGGCAGATAGTCAACAAGAAGAAGAAGGAGAAATGGACAGAAAACACAAAGAATCTTTACCAAACACAGCCATTATTTTTGCCAAATAAAACTTGGATCTTTGTTATTCATTTATTTGCCCATTGGTCAAACACATATGGGGTATATTTCCCTACACTAGATATTTGGCCAAGGTATCTTACATACATCTCATAGGTACCTAACAATTTATATAATTACTTGTATGCTTTTTTTTCCCCTTACTATATTATGATTTCCTTGAAAGCAAGGACTACACATATTACCCTCTTTGCATCATCAGCCCATCTGTGGTAGATGGCAGCATTGGCAACAACCCTTCACCTCTGTCTCCCCAACTTTGTCATATGACTTTGCAGTCACTTCCATAAAGTTATACCTAAGTTCCTTGACTTTGAGCTTATCCACATGAATTTCTTTGGCTAATGAGATGGGATGACATGTGCATGCTTCAGGCTGAGGTGCTAAGAGTCTTGGGTGGTTCCACTTGCTCTCTTGTGTATCTGGCATCATTGTGGAGAGGGCTTCCTTCAGGCAGTCACTGCACCCAACCTGGGCCCAAGAATGACACACATGGTGAGAGCCTGAGCAATGAATTTAGGGTGGAGCTGAGTATTGACAAGTCCATGGTTTTAAGACTACCTCTCACCTAAACCAAGATCAACCAACCCCCTCTTGACCTGAAGACACAAAAGCTATGATAAATGTTGTTTAAAGCTACTGAGTTTGGAAAAGGCTTATCAGTGATAACATACGCCATTCCAACCCTTCCTCTAGCAAAGTGTGGGGCACATGGGAAATGCTCCGTAACAAACGGGAAACCTAAAAGATTCAACTATATCCATTAACCTTGATCGCCTATGTCTATTCTAGGAAGACAACCCTCCTTTTCATCTTGTCTGGACTTGACATTCCAAATAACACAGATTTAAACTGATACAAGCCTCAGGGATCCTTCAACAATAAATTAAAAATCCCTTCTAGAGATCTTTATTTGAAGAAAATCTTTAAAAAGAACAGAAAAGAAAACAATGCCTGACCCTTTCTCTGGTCTAGTTTGTTTTTCTGTTTTCTTCTCCCCATTGAATGGCTCAGCTACCAACCCTTTGCCCTTTCTCTTTATGTTCGCAGGCCTCATTACAACTTTGTCATACCTACCAGGGATGCAGTACAATCTCCTTCACTAACTACATTTGTAAAATATTTTTCTGGGTATTGGTTATAAATCCAAGAGCAATATTCAAGACAGAGTCACTTTTTGAGATAATGACGAATGCCGCTTGATCTGTGATCTTCTTGGTTTTCCTTAGGGAAGGGCTCTTATCCTGATATTCCCCAACAGCCATTTTATTTCTCTGAATGTGTTTAGATAAAGAGTTATCAACAGTAGGCAAGTAATATAACAGGTCAAGAGATAAGATATTTCCATCTCACAAGAGTGCCATCTGCAGGAGTGAGCACCCAATGGATCGGGGCAACAGCCCCTAAAAAAACAATTAGCAGAGTAATCTAACCTCTCAGTGGGATGAGGGGTTTCCCTCCGCCCTGTTAATGAGTGTCCCCAAACGTAATAATTTTTAAATATAAACAGACACCTAATAAAATGTCTTTTCTCTAAAAACAAACAAAACAACAATGTATTCTGAATCTTGGAGAAAAGACATTGCTTTCAAGTCCCTCCCCAAATCTTTCTCTTAAAATAAGCAATGCTGTTGAGTCTTGACTAGGATGTCAAGGGTTTTAACCTTTGTCCTAAAGCTTGCAAATTCTGTTTAATTTTGAGACCACCACTTTGATAGTTATTTTTTCATCTGCCAAATGGGAAATTTGTATGAACTTAAACATATCTTCAAAATCTCTTTGTTTAGTATTTGTATTTAGAATCCCACACTAATTTCCACTACTGACTCTACATATATGCTGAGAGTTAATTTCAACTAACTTTAGCCGCATCAGCCAAAAAACTCTTCTGTCAAGACTGGCAGCTTGACTCTGGTTACTATGATTAGAGTTACTTTGTTAAGGTGCACATGTATCTAAAAATATTCAGAGGTAGCCTAGGATGAACATGAAAGAAAAAAGTAGATACATTTTTATCTGCACTGGGCACTGAGCACGAATCTTTAGCCTCCTATTAAGACAGTAACCAGATTAATTTATTAGCATATCCTGTGTCCAGACTGTTGGAACAGAAGCTCTGTTGCATAAACTGCTGTCTTTTGCTATGACAGTATTTCTCACAGCAGTTGCTGACCCACATGGTTACAGAACCACTATCATTATAAACACAGTGAGAGAGGAGGGCTGGATGATTGGACACAAAGCCGTGCTGTTTTAAGAAGAAAAAAAAATGGAGGGAAGTGAATATTTATTGATCATCTACTATGGATCAGATTCTTCATGTATATTATCTCACTGAAAAATTATAAGCCCTCTGCCAAGGATGTAAATGGGAACTTAAGGGGATCAATGATTTGGGCAAGTAAAAAATGCAGAATTTATGGCCAGATCTCTCAAAATCACAATCATATATCCTTTTAAAAATCACCAAAGTGAGGGCGCACCTGGGTGATTCAGCCAGCTGAGCATCTGACTCTTGATTTCCATATGATCTCCAGGTGTTGGGATTGAGCCCATATCAGGCTTCACGCTCATCAGGGAGTCTGCTTGGTTTTCTCTCTCCCTCCAAGTCCTTCTTCCTGGCTTGCACACCACGTGCTCTCATGTTTTCAAGCTCCCTCAAATTACTACATCTTAAAAAAATAAATAAAAATAAAAACTACCAAAATGATAGGAAAATGAAAACAAGATGAATAAAAAAGAAAGAGGCCAATTATATATTTTATTGAATAGTGAAACATCAGTTTCTGTCAAAATTCCCAAACCACCATTTCATAACATTTATGCCATTTTTAATGTGCCTGTTAAAATGCTCAACCAATATACTGGCCTATCACATGTTGATTTCAGGAAAGCCAGCCCCACATGACTTCTTTGTAGACAAAAATATCTGGACTTAATAATAGCACAACCAGATGGAGAATATCTGGTTAAACATTTGTAAATCACAAAATGGTAATGGGTAGGTAGCAGATTGGAAAACCCAATTCCGTAAGTTCATACACCCACACAAACATACAATGAGAGTGTTATCTTCTTGATGTTCATGCTATGGGGTGACCAAGGGTCAGTTTGCCTAGGACTGAGGAGGTTCCCAGGGCACAGTATTTTCAGCACTAAAACTGAGAAAATCCCAGATAAAATAGGATAAGTCTGTCACCCTATCAGAGTGGTAAGTATGTATACACACTACTTATTTATGCCCAGATTTTTGGCTGTGTTACCGGGAAATAATCCTTGTTCCAAGGCTAAGAGACAATGGGGTGTCATGTCTGTTAATAATTAGGAGTAGAGATGAAGTTTTGCCTCAGCTACATTACCCTTCACTGACATATGCAATTTTTTACAAGATTTTATTATTTAGTATAGAGAGAGAGAGAAAGATCACAAGTAGGCAGAGAGGCAGACGGGGGAGAGGAGGAAGCAGGCTCCCTGCATAAGCAGAATGCCCGATGCTGGGCTCAATCCCAGGACCCTGAGACCATGAACTGAGCCAATGGCAGAGGCTCAACTCACTGAACCACCCAGGCACCGACATATGTAATTTTAATCTCTAATTTCTCCCTAAACCTTTCTCTGCCTATTTATGGAGTTGATGCCAACCGAGAAGTCACCTTTCCAAACCATATCCACCTTCCCCAAGCTGCCTGAAGTCTAACCATGAACAGACTTCCTCACTCCCTCTGCACCATCTAGCAACTAGAAGAACATCAATATTATTTGCTCTAGCTGACTACCGAGTGAATGTTAATGAGCATGTCAGCTCCATTCCAACCGAAACAAACCTAATGATAAAGACTGACTGATGGGGCATCTGAGTGGCTCAGTTGGTTAAGGATCTACCTTAGATCGGCTCGGTAATGATCTCAGAGTCCTGTCAGGGTTCCCACTCATTGGGGAGTCTGCGTCTCCCTCTACCCCCACTCCACCCCACCCCACCCCACACCCCGCCACTAATGCTCACTTGTTCTCTAATAAATAAATAAAATCTTAAAAAAAATAAAAAATAAAGGAAGAAAGAATGACTAAGGTCTGAGAGATCAAAGCCAAATCTACAAGTTGTCTCACTAGCTGAGGATGAACCTTGTATTCTTTATTGGCTGCTGACCAGGAAGGAGAGACATCAGTGACAGGCAGAAAGTATGACAGAGCATTTCATGAAATGTAAGCTGACACTCAGGGTCTGGAATAGCACAATGATGAACACATTCAATTTCCCTGACAAAATACATAGACTTTTGGTTAAAGGGAATCACTTTTGTTTAAGTTGGTCAATTTTGGTTTTGTTTGTTTTTTTGTTTTTTTTTTTGACAAACCCATGAAAGGGAAGAGAATAAATTGGATACTATTCATAGATATCCAAGAGTGAGAATTGGCTTATGTTTTTAATACCCTGTCTTCTCTGTGGCCCACGAGTGAACACAACCAGTAAAGCCGGAGTACAGTCTCTAGTGAGGTACTGCAGGGCTTAACAGTCCTGACTTAATATATTTCTGTGGTGGCGGTGATGGTGGTAGCCACGGCTTATTAGAATAACTGTCCCAGTTTTGAAGGACAGGGTTTCCAGAAGACAGGATAATTAAGAGAGATAAAGTCGGTGTGGTGTCAAAGCCAGCCCATCCGCGTGCCAACGGATAAAATTTCAGGGACCTTCAAGCCAGTTGTTAAAGCAGCTGTAGACTGAAACCAGCATTAGTAAGCATATTCACACCGTGGAAATCGACAAACACAGTAATCAGGTTTTTATATTTCTTTTTTGTTTTCCCATAAATCCTATTGTTAAACATTTCCCAATATACAACTGGGTAAAATCTCCCCCCAAAAGCTGCAATCCGGACTAGTATCAACTATGATTATACTCAGAGCATCATAGGAAAAATAGGTCACCTATATCCATTTTCTCATTCCTAGTATGAGAAATCATCATTAGAGACTATCTTCATTATCTAGCACTCTAGATTACCTGATGGAAAAATAAAAGTTAACCTTCCTAAAGAACCTAGGCCACGTGGAGCTGAGGAACAACCAAAAAGAGTTAACATGAAGTGTGAAATGGTTATGAACACCAAGGGCCATTTATTTTAGCTGAAAGCACATAATTTATTAAGAATGGGCAAAAAAGGAAAGTCATCATTTTTCCTCCCGTTAATAATGCCCTCCACTTCCCTTGTCTCCAAATGCTTTGTGCAGTGAAGTTCAGAAGATTAAAAAAAAAAAAAAATCCTGATACAGCTTTTCCACCCAGAGGTCTTCTTAAAAGCTTACAAATCTTTTCTTAGATTACACTTAACTTCAAAAGCATCAGTTGTCATCTCTGTTTGTCACTGTGAGAAGGAATTAAAGCGTTGCCGAGCTAAGATCCTAGAGGGATGCTTCCCCCCCCCCCGCCCCCCAAACACATTTTTCTTTCCCTTAACCCTATGGACAAGCAGCCTAAAAAGAAATGTTAGGAAGAATACCTTTTGCATTTTGTACACACCTTATGGATCTCAGCATTCCAGGGTGAAAGTGGGGGTTTTTGATCATAAATCTGAGGGGTCAGTTACAAAAATACCAAAATGTAGCTCATTATTTCTCATTTTCCTTTTCCTTTATTTAGATACTTTGGTGTGGGTTTCTGGCGGTGGGGATTTGCATTCTCTGGCATTAGTCAAGGTCAAAATACAGAGTCTTTGTGTGTATTCTAAGCCCTTTCAAATATGTGATCACCCCCTAGTGTGATGCATTTAAAGAAAGGTACCTTGCTCAGATTCAACCCACAGGCTCCTGCATTTTGTTTGTCTTCTCTTAAAGACTAAGCAGCTACATTTTCATTTCAAATTCCATGTAAATGCTTTCAGTATAGCTTACAGGTGGAGCTGTCTGAAGACAGGGAAAAGTATGAAAAAAGTATGAAAAGGTGACCTTCTGTCCTCCTTGTTCTCAGTTGTAGGGACTGTAGGGGCTTCCTTCCCTCTGTACACTGTACACACAACTACTTGTGATGTAGGACTGAACTCACCCCTTTCCTTTCTCTAACATTTGCTCTTCATCCCCCCCGGGACTCCTGATGTTTCCAGATCTCAACCTGTTCTCAACAAAGTCCCTGATAAACAATATACATAGTATGCATCCACAAGACTGATTGAGAATATATCCATCTAAACAACATCCAATTAAGGTGGTGTAAAATCTATTGTGATTCAAGATAATGACTGTTTAATAAGATGGACTTCACAGACTGACAGACATAGTCAAACTCCTTACAAAGTTCTTATGCAAAGACAGGTCTTTTACTGACTGTTTGTAGATCTCTAGGCCTACTGCCCTAGCTATAAAAATGAGAAAAATCATAGTCAAAAGTACCTAGGTTTGTTATGAGAATTAAATTATAAAATGTGTATGAGGCGCTTGCTCCGGCATATAAGAAACACGCAAAAAAAAAAAAAAAGCGCAAGTAGCAGAATAGCTGTTAGTCAGTTTGGGAAGGCTCGGCTCCTCATTAGAAAGCAGGATATTGAATTCAGACACAGCCTCTGCTCACTTCAGCCTCAGGCGCAAAGCCCTCCTCTTGGGCCTGCAGGATGCTTCACCACTTAGGAGATGCACATGCTCAGAAGAAATAGCGAAGAATAAGGGGACAGAAAGAAAATCAGGCCCCAAGCTCTCTGACTGACCCCAGACTTTCTTACTTTCTCCTCACTTCAGTTTTCCCAGCTGTACAACACACCTGAACGTCCTTAAACTGAAGAATCAATGGAACCAAAATACTACTGACATGTCATACTTCTTCATTCTTAGAACCCAGCACTGATTCAAGGGAAGTTTTCAGGAGGAAAAAAACCTTCTAAGCATTCAATATAATTATTAGTTATAGGACACAGTGATTTCAGAAACAAAAATGTAGGAAACAAGTATATTTTCAAAACCAAGGAAATATCAATGATCCATTCCTGTTTTTGGGTCCATCAATGTTTCCATACTGCGACCTTCTCTTCTCACCAATTGTTCCTCTCTCCTTCACTGGTTGTTATGGAACTTAGATTGGTTTAAAAAAAAAATTTTTTTTTCTATGTTGATAGGCCAGATGTGATGTTGTAGAGGTCAAGAGCAGGCCACTCCAGAATGTGCCACTTTGGCATATTATTTCAAATAAAAGTTACTGAGAGGCACCTGGGTGGTGCATCGGACTCTAGATTGTGGCTCAGGTCATGATCTCAGGGTCATGGGATAGAGCCCCATGCAGGGTTCCAAGCACAGAAGGGAGTCTGCTTCTCTCTTTCTCCTTTTGCCCCTCCCCAGCTTGCACTCACTCTCTCTAAAATAAAGAATTCTCGGGGCTCCTGGGTGGCTCACTGGGTTGGGACTTTGCCTTTGGCTCAGGTCCTGGTCTCGGGGTCCTGGGATTGGGCCCCACAAAAGGCGCTCTGCTCCGCGGGGAGCCTGCTTCCCCCTCCCCCCCTGCCTGCCTCTCTGCCTGCTTGTGATCTGTGTCAAATAAATAAATAAATAATCCAAAAAAGAAAATAAATCTAAATAAATAAATAAACAAAAAAAAGTTACCAAGGACACTCAGACCCTCCCTCCTCTCCCTGAAAGCAAGAAATATATCTCCTATGTGAAAGGTACCCTTCCCTGTACCAGGATATAAAGAGACATCCCTATCACCAGAGACAGGATATTTAGAGCCAAGAAGGTTGTAGAAAACAAGACTTGTTATTTTACTAACTTAATACCTTACCAAATTCTGTTTAAAATTCCTTGCTAGTTTGGGGCACTTGGGTGGCTCCGTTGGTCAAGTGTCCAACTCTTGATTTTGGCAGGTCATGATCTCAGGGTCATGAGATCAAGGCCCCTGTGGAACTCTGTGCTGGGCGTGGAGCCTGCTTAAGAGTCCCTCTCTCTCTCTACTTTTTCCCTCACCTCTCTCTCAGCTCACACACAGAGGTGCACACACACTCTCAAAAAATATATACATATATACATATATAATTATATATATTACATATATACATATATAATCAACAAAAAATATATACATATACTACTAAAAATATTAGTAATCCTTACTAATTTAAGTTCCCAAAGTTTTCCTTATCCTGTCAATTCCTCATCAATTTATTGTCTTCTTGTATAAAAAGTATAAAAATTACCTGTTGTGGTCATTTCTTTAGGTCTCAATGCCCTTATTAGGTCTCTGTGCTCACGTAATAAACCTATGGTTTTTCCTCCTTTAAACTATCTTGTGTAAATTTCATTCTTAGTCCAGCTAGAAGACCTTGCTGGGTAGAGGAATAATTTTTCCTTCCCTTCAATGTCCAGAAAAGTGGGCTAAGACATACATTAAAAGCTCAAATCAGGAGTTGAGACAAAACTCGAGCCAGGTAAGATTTGACCTTCCAACAATCTATGCATGTGGACAGTCAAGTGACTTGAGTACCTAGAATGGGACTTTCTTGGTTACTATCTTTGAGCCCAGGGGCTCCTTTTACACGTCCATTCTAGAAGCATCTCAGTGCATGCAGTATGGATAAGTGTGCTTAACTATGCAGAGGAGGGTGTGATGGGTTGGCTAGTGGAATAGCTGGGTTTGGCAGAGTGGTCTAGGGGAATAAATTATGACTAGCACTTCAGCATTGCTAATGTCATCAGGTTTAGGCCTTGGACTCCTAAAAACTTCAGAACCACAATTTGGGAAGGAACTGTACCCAGACATAAAACAGACATATCCAGGTCCCTGTAGGACATAGATCAGGCTGGTCTAGGGAGAAGATGGCCACTAGGATAGTGGGTACCATAGGTTGGGGAGTTGGGGGGGAGGTCATACTTCCTTAAGTGCTGACAGCCTTTTTAACCAATATATGTAAAATTGTAAAGAACCAACAACAAAATATCAGTTGCTGATCTTGTCCAGGTATTAGGGTTTATAGTATTCATGTGGAAATAAAGAGCAAAGAAAAAATAATGTTAAACAACTCTGTGCTATAACATTTTCTGTAATGAAACTCAAATGTAAGGAATTTAAAAAAAATCCTTGATCATTTAAAGAAAAATCTAAGGGATGGGATAATGGCCTATCTCCCCTCCCTTTCTATGATCACTCCTTTTCCTTCTCCTTTCAGGAGACTGTCTCTCCCAGTATAGGCATCTCAATGGCTGTCTCCTCCCTGCACAAATCAGTGCAATAGCTATATTCTGAATATTTCTAATGTCAGTCTTACTCCTCTGGGCCATCTGGAAGTCTGGATAAATCTCTGAAGGGACCTAGACAACCTCTGACCCAGGGGAAGAATGAAAACTTGCTCTCCATTTAGAGAGTCCTCTATCCCACTGGCAAGTCTCCATGAGTTCCCTTTGTGTGAGACATTCTCCTTATATAACAAAATGGCTCAGAATAGCATGATGGCACTTTGGACCTGTAGTTCACTGACACTCCAAATAATGTTACAAAAATGCCATTTTGAAATAAAGATAGAACAAAAGAAATGCTGTTAGTAAACATAAAGATGTCCTGTGTCCTTTTATCATTACCCTTACAAAGGTTATTCTCAGAACTAGTCTTCTGCATTTGTACATTTAATATATCAAAAACAAATGTTTAAAACCTAAAAACAAAATGCTGTTTCCCCATAATGCTTATGAGCATGCCTGAGAAGAATAGGGTATGGAAATATAGTATAACATGTATCACAGTAGAAGCACATGTGGAATATTCTAGGAACCCAGAGGAGGAGGATAAATACAATTCAGGTGACATGACAGGGGATCAGAGAAATCTTCACAAGGTGGCTAAGCTTTGAGCCCTATCTTGAGAAATGACTAGAAATTAGCCATGGTAAGACTCTTGGCAAATGCAGTAACACAAGAAACATTAAGAGAGTATGTAGAAGTAGGTATCGGTGTTTGAGGGGGCTCTGGGGGCACATGGGGACCCCAAACTCACCTTTCTTCTAAAGTGCAATCAATCATATAATTGCCTGATATGATTAATTATAAACTGATGTCCTCTGACCAGGGGTCTTGCACTTTAAATGAGAGGTTATTCCAGCTATAGACTCAAAAGTCTTTGTTCCTCAATAAATGAATCCCAGGAACCTAAATCAGATGGATCTCATATAGATCTATTTAGTGGAGAGAGTTAGAATAGTCCTCAGAGAGTCATCTCCTCCACACACGAGCAGTCCCTGCCCCTAGCTTTGGCATTATCACAAACTCCCAAGATGGCTCACAGCTAGGAGGCCTGCTTCTTGCTGTGCAGAGAGCATCCAGTCCTCACCAACCATGTGGCTTCTCTATTGCCCTGGCCAGGCTCCAGACTATTTCCCTCTGTGAGACTTGCTGCTCATGACATAACTGGGTCACACCTCAACCACAACGTGACACTTCTGGGGACTGAGCCAATTTCCTTCCCTCCCCAACCCATTCACCACTCAATGGGTCAATTCGCAGTATTGGAAATGACAAGGAGCGCAGTCGAGCAAGAGTGATGCTAAGGGGTGCTGCTACAAATCCTGAAATCAACCAGCCCTTCAGGTGTCCGTGGCCTTCAGAGCTGAAGGGTAATTGTCTTTGGCCATTTATTTATTTTTTTTTCATGAAAGAGTATCATTCGGTGTTACTGTGTGAGTCAGTAGCAATACAGAATAGAACACAATCCCGAGCCTTGTGGACCTAAATTCTAACCCTGTGCAAGGGCTAATCCACTACGTCACTTTGGAGAACCTGCTAATCTCTGCCCCTGTGCTTCCTCATCAGGTGAATAAAGATGTCTACTCTTCCTAGTCTGGAAGGAATACCTGACTATCAGAGAAATGAAAGCATTCTCAAAAACTTTAAAACACTAAACAATATTGAATTAAGCCAGGAAGTTGTTCATCCAGAACATTTGTTGAGACCACGGAGAGCTGGCAGGCCTATTTTCTAAGGCAAGTGGGTCAATTGCCGTTGTCACACTTTTCCATCCATGCAAGATATGCTGCCTAATTTAGAAGGAAGTCTGGGATCAGAGAAGTTAAGTTCACTCCACTGAATACTAAATATTCATTGAGAGCCTATCATGCACAATGTGCTGTGCTCTATGTTTTAATTTCAGTGATTTGTCCAAGGTCAGAGAACTGGTTAGTGTAGGGCTAAACTAGCTGCCCTCACTCTCAGCTGTGTTATCCATCATTCTCTTCCCTCACATACTCTGGAGCCAACCATTTTCCATCAGGCAAATAACACGGAATTCATCTGCTTTGGGTTCACAACTGTTTCATCTGAAGCTCTCTGTAAAGGACATGTAAAGGGTTTTTCCCAGAAATATTTCATTGGATTTCTCTTAATGGAGGGAGAGGGAAAAAAAATACATTAGTGACACCGGGACATTTCCAAAGAGACACAGACAGTATCACAGAAATACAACTGAATTCCTAAGAAAAAGCTGGAGCAAGAACAGCACGAGATGCCAACACAATCAACACATAAATAATTCTACGGTTATTGGCAGGCCTAAATTCACTGGCTGTCATCCTAAAAGAAAAGGAAGTCAGACCTAAGGTCCAGCAATATGAACCCAATGATCACCTACCACTCCAGCCTTAATCACTGCTTCTCGTTACTGGATGCTCTCTCCACCTAGCTGCGGCCCTAACCTCATGAAAATAAAGAATAGAAAGGAAATTTGGCTCTGTCACAGAGTACGTCATGCTGATTTATCAACCTGAAATATAGTTTAATCTGCATAAAAATGGAGTCTCGCAAACTGACTGGGATTAATAGGTTCCAGCTCTAATTCCTTCTGGTGGTCTCATTTAAATAGGCCATTCATCACTGTGACCTCTTTTGGTAATAGCCTTACTGTAATATTTAATTTTACATTAATTCTGTTGTAACTTAGCCAATGCTCATTTGCAGAATAATCACCAAGGAATTAGCTTTGGCCCCCACTCGCACCAACATTCACATGAATGCCAAAACAAGTCAAGACGGCCGGTTCCCTTACTCTCTGAAATGCACTGTTCAAGAATCATGTGCACTTGCTCAGGACAGAGTGTTAAAGAAAAGGGAACATTAGCACAATCTTTACCTGGACTCTGAGATAGGATATTTATTTTGAGACAATGAAGACATAAAATCAGTTCCAAGAACTCAAGTTATCAGATCAATTTGCACACATGAGTTGACATTCACTTGTGTTAGGGTCTGGCAAAGTCCTCTATGTTACTATTGCTTCTTAGCCAGAACATCCCTGGCCTTGAGTGACATTATGAATTCTAACAAATTCAGTCCAATTGAATTCAACCTAACACATTTATGGAACAAGTATTATGTATCCTCTGAATGTGACAAAACTAAAGTACAGTTGTCCTCAGGAGACTTTTCAAGGACAGTTCGTGCCCCATGAGAGTCATGGAGCGTTTATACCCAATGTCCCTCCCAGGTTGGCCAGGGGTGGGATGCAAGACTTCTCTGGCCACTTCACAGCTCTCTGGGGGCAGTCAGCAGCACACTGAAGGGACACAGGCAGATGTCCAAGAATCAGGGGTGTGTGTGCATTCACACGTAGTTCCACAGACAGTCAGAAAACCCAGGGTGCTGTGTCTGGCAAATAGAGAGCAGGATGAAAACTGACTTTCCAGGCAAACGTTATCCAGGGGTAGATAAGATTTTTCTCTCCCATTCCTGCTGGATAGATCTTGGAAGACACTGGCAATTGACTCCTAAAGGTTCTCTAAAGGTTCTGGATCTGCTAAATGAGCTGGTATGTCCGTGGTGCTGTGGGCGGGCACTAAATGGCGACATGATCTCAGTGGCTGCTTCAGAGAGAAAAGATGCTCAATATCGTTCTGCAATGTGTTATTTTCCCTCTTCCTGTAGCTACATCATTTTAGGCAATAGGCATGTGATTAATAATGGAATTACTTTTCTATTTTAGAATTGAGAGCTATATTAGAGATTAATCCAACTCTAGGTGAGACACAATTACCCTTTAAGAACAAGGAACTTGCTCACAAGTTGCAGGTAGAAAAGGTGCGTGCTGACAGGGCCCAGACCAGGATGCACATCTGGATTCCTGGCCCACTGCCCCTCCCACCTCCCATGCCCCCATATGCCCCTTCAACCCTCTCTCACTATGAGTGGCCCTTCGGGCCAGAGCTCAGTGAAGCTGTGAACCGGCTGGGCAGCTGCTTGAGAGCCTATTTATAGAGTAAATTAAAACAAGTTCCTCCTCACCTTCACTAGTTCAGTAAAATCATTTTGAAAAAACACCAAATTACTAGCATAGAGTAAGGATATCTCTATCTTTCCATTTACCCCTGATGCGGACATACATACGTAAGTGAAAGTTACTACTTAAATAACACAGTAGCCAAAGACATAGAAGACGATTCTTTTCCTGGACCAGCAAGCTATTGCATGCCATGCTGAGATGCCTTTTAAAAAATAAATTAATTAATTAAAGGGAGGAGTTATAAAGTTGAGAATTGACTCCTTTCCTAAATAACTGTTTACCATAATTTTCTTTCTTTTCATTTCTCTCCAACAGCTTTTCCACATTCTAACTCAGCTAATGACCTTATCTCACTCAGTGTAGGGGTGCGGCAACCGGAGCAGTCAGAACAGAACATGCTGACCGTGAAATCCACGTGCCTGTCAACGTCTACACATGTGTGCCCTGCCACGAAGGAGCCCTTCACAGACTGCCCGTGCTCCTGTCTTAGGCCAGCTCAGAGGCTGTCTGTCTGTCTGTTTCTCTCTCACACACACACTCCACCTGTAGATAGAGAGGAGTTTGGGAAATACTGGATTAACCAACGTCGAATACTTGTTTTTGTCTTTTCTGTGGGATTGGACCTGCCACTACACAGTGTGTTCTCTGGGAAGGTACCAGGTCAGCCCGTGAAGACGTGTGCGGGAATTCCTAACCTGCTGATTGGCTACCCTTCTTATACTTCAGTCTTAGCGATGGTATCTCTTCATTTTCCTGGGCACATGTACTTATACTGAGGTCCTATATGTACACTCATGGTTCTTTGAAACTGGCTCTAGCCCTCTCCCAAGAATATGAGCCGTGCTGGCAACACCAATTATTCTGGCTAAGTCCATGCTACGTGCCCCTCAAAGTCCCTGATAGTCACCCTTTAGCTATGGGCACTTTCTCTGAATGTCTACTGTTGGGACTCTTGACTAAGTTTGTTTCAGATACATTACTAGTACCGTCTGTACTTTTGCTTTATTTTGGCAAATGCCACCCATTCAGTTTACAAATTTAAGGTACCCAATGCAAGAAGAATTGAGTGACCGAGTCTTTCTTTATAGACATCTACCCATCTCTATTAGTAGAAAAGCAGTTCCTATATGCACCCTGTTAATAGATGGCAGATATTCTTTTCCCATATATGACAGTGCACTCATTAATCATCCCAAACAGTTGAAAAAGATACTATCAACTGTGGCTTTCAGCTCTGATAGGGAGATTCTATGAATCTGGCCAGGGAGAACCACCAGTTCTCTGGGACAACCAACCGACTGCACATTATCGGCTATATTTGCAACTCGGGGACTTAATGGTCCTAAAAGATGAATCTCATGACCTGGGTAGCTCTCTCTACCCTAGTCTATATGATTTCATAAATATGCACATGAAAACATAAATAATATTAATAAAGGAAAGTCCTGTATATAAAAGATATAAAAGGTCCAAGTTTCAAATCAGATCAATAGCCTTGCCTTTAAACACTAAAAAAAAAAAAAAAAAAAACCTTGGACACAAATATCCACTTCATCTGTAGCTTATGGTCAGAAGGACAGAGGGAAGGGGGACTCCAAACAGGAATCAAATGTATACAGACTCTCAGGGCAGAGACCAGAGATGTGTATGCACATTATGAAAAATACAGTTGGGAAAGTTGGATGGGGTTGGATTCATACAGGCCTGGGAGTTTCAACTCTAATTTTCTTTTTGTCCTTAAAAACTTCTTTTACTCAGAAAATAAATTCTGTCCCCGTACAGAGCATTGCATCCCCAGCCTTAGCTCTTTTGCAAGCCTAACATGCTTGCTGCCATCCCCTCACATCTGTAACATTTAACTTTAATGCCTCTGCCCCTGAGGAGGGAGGGGCTGAACACATTCTGGCCTGAAGAACCAGCCACTTGGCAGCCTATCAGCTGGTGACCTTTCCTATTGACACTGTCTGCAGGGCAGCTCTGCCACATGGACAGGAATACATTCCTTCCTGAGCCAAGCCTCTGATGGGGACTGGGAAATTGAATTCCCGTTTTGATTAAAAAGAAAGACTCTCTATGGCAAGGGGGTCAGAAACCACAAAAATAGACCCAGAAAGTGGGTCCTCTCCACTAAGAAAGCTCCAAGGGCTGTCGCATTTGCTGTGGCCCCACTTGGGGTGAGACACTAGGTCTGTGATGTGGTTTCTCCCCACTTCACACCTGCAGTCTGGGAGAACACACTTTCTCTCAGCCTAGCAGATACCTGTTTTCAGAGCTCCAAGACCAACCACCTAGGGTTAAAGGGAAATTCAGAAAAGCTCTTCATCCCACAACCCTTCTTACAACAGACTGCTATAACTTAAACTTTAAATTAAAATTTGGGACTACTGCTATCTGTGGGCAGCTTTGGGTGGAATCTTATTTGGCAAATACATAATGAGGTATAAGATTTAAAGATGCTGTAGATCAGAAAACTTACCACATTTGCAGCTGCATTTTTAAAAACAAAACCCCAAGGAACCTCCATCCAAAATACAAACAAAAGTATTAAAGCATCTCTGGTTAAGAGGTTAAAGACAAAAAGAGCTGTAACTCCCTCCTTCCCTCAAAGCAGCTCCAGGGCAAATGGGTACAGTGCTGGGCCTCTGAGAAGGACTGAAAAATGTTTCTCCATGTAGAGGGGTACTCGAAACCTATGTTTCCATCATCAAAACAAAAGGGCCAGTTCTTGGTGGAGACAAACAGGGACATGAATTATCCAAAAGACCTTTCTATCCAGCTCTCCCAGCACCATTTATTGAAGAGCTATCATTTTCAGATTGAGTATTCTTGGCTCCCTTGTCAAATATTCGTTGACTGTATCTGTGAGCGTTTATTTGTGGGCTCTCAATTCTGTTCCACTGATGTGTGGCTCTGCTTTTGATGTGGGAAACAAAGGCAAAAGAAAAATGAAATTTCCTTACTACTAACAGCCCATTGACAACCCCTTGAAACAGGCAGCGTACATTCCTCTAGGGACCCAACCGCCTCCATGTCAATACTTTGCTAAGGGCAAAAGACAGTATTCGCCTGATCCAGGATCCTGTAGTCTACTAACATTTAAAAATTCCTTTGGAAACTTCCTTTATCTCTAAACGCCCCTAGAACACATGTTGGCAGTCATCCTCCAAGCATATGGCCCACCGATATACATCTCAAGGGTCTTATGACTAAGGCTTTATTAAATGGTAATAAATGTCCTTTTCCCAACAATAGGTAGCTCCCTCAAGGTTCTGGAAACTCTGCTTCTAAACTCCCTCCTTACTTGAAAGTATGTAATGGGCCACTCTTTGTGATCCCGGTGCAGCTCCTTCTGCCCAAGGGTCCTGTCCCCATGCTTTAATAAAACCACCTTTTTGCATCAAAGACGTCTCAAGAAACCTCTCTTGGCTGTCAGCTTTAAACCATAACTTTTATGCCAATATCATACTGTTTTGATTACAGCAGCCTTGTAATCTAGTTTAAAATTAGGACATGTAATGCCTCCAGCTTTGTTCTTCTTTCTCACAATTGCTCTGGCTATCCGGCCTTCTGCGGTTTCATTCAATTTTTAGGGTTTTTTTTTTTACTATTTCTGTGAAAAATGACATTGGTATTCTTACAAGGATTGTAAAAATCTATAGATGGCATGTCAATTACATCTCAGCGAAGTTGGGAAAAAAATAAATGTTGGTATTGAAAAAAGTTACCTTTGTAATGCATTCAGTGATTTTTGAAAGAATATTATGTCCCTAATTGAGAGTTTTAACATTTTTTAGACTTTATAGCGGTTACAAGTAATTTAACCTCCCAAAGCTATCTGGGGCTTATTAATCCTTATGGCTTCATGGTGACGATTAAATGGGACAGCATAACAAAACTATCTGGAACAGTCCTTAGCCCAGATCTACCTCCCTGCCCCCTCTCCAACCTGCCACCGTGCTCCCAGCCCAGCTGATGGTTTTCAGTGAGTTTAAAATTTGGAGGGATAGGGGGAGGGGGAGGAGTACATACTTAAACAACCAAGAACACTCATGTTTTTAGTGCTAAAAATGAAACATAAACCACTATGGGAACACTAATGAGCAAACAAGTATACACACTTGTATCCTATAAGAGGCTTCAAAATGCAGAGGGCCCCTGAATAAGTCTTGGAAGGATGAGCTCACATTCACTCCACAGAAAAAGGAGGCAAGTGGATGCACGAAGCCCAATGAAGACTGAGCAAAAGCAGAGAGGCAAGCAAGTATATCAGGACTCAGTGCAGCAACAACCCAGGGAATGGGGCCCTGAGAAACCCTGGGTTTTGCTTATCCATGTGTGCTCTGAGTCATCGCCAGCTTTGATGCAAAGTTGACTAGTACCTGGAATTAAGACTGAAACAATAGCTCTAATCAGTTTTCATTTGTCTCTATACCTAAGTAAGGGGTCTAGAATTTATTCTACACATAGGAGGAACCACTGACTGCTTTTAAATCACAGAATGCTTTTAAATCATGATTAGAACCTGATTTTACAAAAGTAACCCTGATTTTCCTCAGGAAGACCAGTGGAATTCAAACACTGATGCCAAGGAGATAAAGGAAGATACTTTATGTAGTCCCACAAATGATAATAATGTCATCATGGTTAGCATAGTTAGCATTCATCTTAATATACGTCAGGGACATTTCAAAATGTATTACTGCACTGTCTCATCTACTCCTCATCACAATATAATGGAAAAGACACTGCAGTCATCTCCGTTTGAGAGGTAAGCAAATCAAAGCACTGAGAAGTTACGCAATTTACCAAGATCCAGCACTACTTAGCAGTGACATCTAATCATGAATAGGAGATCTAACTGATGACAAAGACAAAAATCAGAATGTTTCTAGCTTGAATGAGAAGGTAGATCACAATGTTATTAGGTGAAACAAAACATTTAGGGAATGAGTAGAGGTGCTGGAAAAAAAAAAAAAGGGAGATGTTAGGAAAACAGTTGGCTGGGACACTGGGGATGAGACCTGTACCTTTAATAACAAATTGCTTCAGGTTTTTTACAATGCTGATTTCCTTATATTGGCAATAAGAGTCAAAATTTATATCTATATACATATATAAAGAGATAGGTATATAAACATATACACGTATACATATATACAATAGATAGAACTAGATAGATTTGAATTTGGATTTATGTCTAGTGCTGTTCTGAATTCTGAATGGTTAGTTTATTATCACACTTGGGGTCTCCAGACCTTTCAGAATTTTTTATCTAACTAGCAGAGGTGGATGAGCATATACATAATCATAAAATACACTAACAGGTAAAAGAAAATATGAAAAAACATTAAGACATTTGGAGAATGTCCCAAATATGAGATTTTTAAAGCTATTTTGAAGTTTTTATTCACACCTATCCTGGGTACCCATCAGAGTTAAATATAGGAGACAGAATTACTGGAGACAAGCTGGATAGAATTTTCAGTTAATAGTCTTTTTAAAAAACCTTTTTAAAAAACATCTAGGCTTGTTTTTTTTTTTCTTTTTTATCTGATGATGGTTTGCATCTTCTATACTGACATATTTAAGGAAGGTAATTTTAAATGCAAATGGTAGAAAAGAACTAAGGGATCCTTCCAGGAGGCTGAGCCCATAGCTGTAGGGGTCATACCGTAAGACTCTTTGACGAGAGGGGGACAGGGACATGCGGACGCATCCCAGAGATAACAATCTTTTCTACTTTGGTATTTCCCCCAGACTCTGTATGGTATTCCCCTGCTCTTGAGACAACTAGGACTCCCAAAAAATGTAAAATGCTAGAGCTTTTGAAGTCTTTTCTGAAAATTCTAGCATTTGATGCTACCATGTCTTGTTTTATAGATTTATTTCCTCTGTAAGGCAGCAAACTTCTGTAAAGCAAAGGTAGTATTTTTATTCTTCTTTTACTGCACAGCATATCCAAGAACAGGAAACACAGTAAGAATTCAAAATATTTATTGATATGCCTTGCTTCAACATGATTTAGTCAACTTTATAAAACAAGGTCTGCAAAAGCATTCTGTAAATTAAAAAAAGGAAGATCGTTTCCAACAGTGACAGTTCTACATTTTAATGTTTCATTTCTTAATTATACTGCTTTAAATAGATATACACTGTTAGTTAGGAAATGTTGGATTTATTCAGTAATATATAGTTGGTGATTCTGGTCTTATGATCACATTTCATTAAGAAATCCTCTCCTCTTTTCATACTCGAACATGGCACTTCCATTTTTTTTTCTCCTAACCCAAGTTGTTCCATTATACTCGGCGGTCCTTTCAGGGTAGGTGCTTGTATTTTTCTCTTCATTGTTTATTATAATAAGCATCCATAAAATATTAAGTGTTGACATTCTAAGTTGCAGTTTCTGGCTAGAAAAGAAACCACTTTTAAATGTGAGTGACATTAAGGACTAGAAAGTAATCTGGTAGGACAGCCAGGTAGCTGAGCCCCTAAGCACTCTGAATTTCCATTGAGGAAGGATTTTGGTGTTCGGGAAGCAGGAGCAGGACACAAGAGTACAGCCAGCCCCAGCTGGTGCTACAGACATGTTACTGAGAGTCATTTAAGCCTAAATAGAGACATTTTATTAGCTCAGAACATCAAAAGGTCTCAGCGTTTACAGAATTTCACACTTCTGTGAAATTAATAGGAAGCTTTGCATAACCCTCAAATGAAAACACACATTTACCTGGGAGTTTCAGTATACTATATTACCTCTCTGTTCTTGCCTTTTAGAAACAAACACAAACTCAGCTGCCTTCTTTACAGCCACCAAAGGAAGGTTTCATTGAGACAGAGTGGGAGACACCTGAGACAGGAAAGCCAGGCTAAAAGGGTATTTGCAGAATTAATTTTGCCATTCTGGTTTGGTCACTACCTCCATAGGGCTTATGCTGAAGCAGGAATTTCCTATTAAATGTCACTTCCTACAGAATACAGTATTTACTAGCCTCCCATTAACTCCCTGCACATGTCTCAAATCACTGGCCTCCAATCTTGTTTTACCAGAGTATAATCTGCCAGGCAGCCACATAATAAAAAAGCAGATTTGTACACCAGGATTAAAATATTATATTTCAAAAGGAAGCCATTAGGCATTTTAGCAGTATATTGCCATGCTATGATTTATATTTTTAAAGAGTCACTCTGGCTCCTCTGTAGAGAGCGGGTTCTAAGGGGGAAAATAAACAGAAACAGAGATCAGAGAAGATGACTACATAACAGTCCCGATGGTAGAGAGCAGGGGCTTCCTGTGGAATGGTGGCTGAGGAAATGGATAAAAGCAGACAGATGTGGAACACATTTGGGGAGTAGAATTACACACAAGGGTAGGAAAGGATGATACCTCAGGACATGGAAGAGATCATTTCTTCAGTCAGTTCTCTTCTTGAAATTCTTGGCTGTGAAGTCTTATTACATAGCATCTCGCTCATTCAAAGGGACCGTTGGTCATACCTCGTACTTCCTGTGCTTAGGGTTTATTTATTTATTTTTACTTCTGCCAGAACTTTCTGATTTACTCATAACTTCCTGTATTACATAGTCTTAATTTAATAAGATAATAATATTACAAGATTATAAATCTTTAAAAATAATAATCTAATCTTACCTATTATAAATAAAGAAACTGTATATCTATAATTAATAGACAGATATGTACTTAATAGGGGAAGGCCAATCTACCATCTACCTGTCTGTTTACCTCTAAAAATACATCATTTTTGAGGAACATTTTTGCTAAAAATCAGATCTGTCTCGTGCCAAAGATTTTGCTCTTTCCGCTACACTGCTAGGTCTCCCTATAGGCATGATACTTTACTAAAGAGTACAAGAAATATACATATTTATGAGGAATCCACTTCTCTTAGGTAACTTACAGTCTTGTGGGGAAAAAGAACTTTAACTTCATCAATACTGATCAGTAAAGGGTAAATAAATGAGTAGTCTTACAAATAGGTAAGATATAGAGACGTTTCTGGCCTCAAGAGTCCCAAGACCAGAGACGATATCTACTGCTCTTTTCAGTTCATTGGTTTTGGGACTTGCCTTCCCTAACCAAATACCCTATTTGTGATAAATGATACACACTTAAGTACGTTAACATATGTCTCCTTTCTCATTTCTGCATTCTGTAATGCCTAGAACTGGCAATCAGGAGGTCAGTATTTGGGTGAAAGAGACCAAAAAAAGAAACAAACAAAAAGGAAAGAAATGGGAGCAGTTAATAACGCATGGTTTTTAAAGTTAATCTGCACTCAAGATGTTTGGTCAGGTATTTTTTTCTTGGGCTCTACCCCTAAGATAGAGTTAAAGAAACACCTTGAATCTTACCCACCTTTCCTGAGAATGCTTCCAAGTCTGTACATATAACACCCTCTTCTACATGACTCCTGGGCTGTGTTTGAGCCTCCACGACAGCCATGCTCTGATCGCCCACCTGCCAGCCTGGGCCGCCCCCAGGGAACTGCCATGGAGGGACTAGAGGGCAACAGCTAGAGGAACACTTGGAACCTGCCTGCTCTGAGCAAAGGCGCTTCTGGTGAGGCTGACTGCATCTGACAACATCCTCATCAGGCCAGCCTGGATTCACTTGTGTCTCACCCTGTCAGCCTGAAGAATCGCAGGGTCCCCCATGTGCCCGCAAGAAGGGCAGCAAGCCAGCTCCGGGCCAGAGGAGGGAAGGAAAAATGGGAGACGGTTGTCAAAGTCAGTGAAAAATGAAGATTTGGGCCATTGATTCAAAGGTCTCCAATGCTCCACAGGGCTCTACCTCATTCAAAGGAGGAAATACAAGAAACACACCACCACCATAATAGCTGTCAAAATGTCAAAATAACTCTCTCAAGAGTCACAGGGTGGAGAAGGCAGGGAATTCTCTCTGGTCGTGTTCAGAAAGAACCGGGAGGAACTAAATGTCTTCCTGAGAACACAAAATCAGTAGAGGTCAGTACCAGGCTATAGGTATAAAGCAAGATCACAGATACTGTGCCTCCACCAAGAAACGCAAAGCAAGACCATACCGGTACGGATAGCAGACTGGGCCCCATTCAGGCTTGCAAGCCAGTGGTCCCAATA
Source organism: Mellivora capensis (assembly GCA_004024625.1). Taxonomy (NCBI): domain Eukaryota; kingdom Metazoa; phylum Chordata; class Mammalia; order Carnivora; family Mustelidae; genus Mellivora; species Mellivora capensis. Next base: position 18,578 of record PISX010013373.1, on the reverse strand, counting down.
TGATTCTGGAAACAGACCACAGGTCAGAGGAGGCAAAATTTAGCATGAGCTGCACTAAAAGGTATACCTCCCGGGTTAAAGCAAGACTGTAGCTGATAACTGTAGGAGGCAGCAAGAATTTGAAACAACTCAAGAAAGCTAAAGGCAGGTAGTAAGAAGGCACTGGAAGCTTCAGCTGAATAAAAAACAGATACAAAATATAACACTATCTTTTTTTTAAAGGAGCATAAAACTTCTCACCCCCATAAAAATACAGTGATTAGAACAAGGAGGAGAGGGGTGCCTGGGTGGCTCACTCAGTTGAGTATCTGACTTTTGATTTCAGTTCAGCTTATGATCTCAGGGTCATGTGATCAAGCTCTGCAGGAAGTCTACTTGAGATTTTTTTCCCCTCACCCTCTGTCCCTACCACCATTCACACCCACATCTGCTCTAAAATAAATAAATCTTAAAAAAAAAAAAACAAGAGAAAGAATAAAATTGGGGTTGTTTTTTTTTTTTTTGCATGCTGTTGGTAGCATAATTGATAAACTTGCTTACGTGAAAAAAAAATGGGTGCCTATCCACAAGAAGGCTAATTGTTCACTAAGAATAAAGTAACACTAGTCCCAATGAGGACTCTTCAAAAGGACAGAGGCAGCTCTGCCTGGAGATAGAAGCCTTAAAGAGGAAAATGGGAACCATCTTCAAATAGCTAAAGAACTATTGTCTCAAAATAAAAATGATTATATTCTTATAGCTTTGCAGTCTCATCAGTAAGGTTTTGTCTACTGAAAAATTTCCTTGGACCTTCCTCTGCATTCTCCATGAATTTTATGATGTAAGTTAGATAATGAGCAGAGATCAACACCACGTTGACAGGTGCAAAGGACAAGAGCGATGATGACATAACCCTGGCAGACTCTGAGAAAAGTAGCCTTAAGACCAACCACTAATGCATGAGGAGCAAGATGGAAGGATGACCAAGTGGGGTGCCAGGTGAGGGTGGACGTTGACAAATGAAAACTCCCTAGAGCCTAGGAGAGACTAGGGGCCTCCTCTAACAGCTCTGAGTACAGAGACGAAGTATTCCTGAAGAGCACTTCAAGAAATGAGAGTTAAAGCGCAACAGAAGCAAAGTTATAGTGCAGAGTACAAGACAGTGGATGAGGAATGAGAGTCCTTGAACTTTCAATGGCAGCTGCACCATTTCCTAAGACTGTCCCCTTGGGCAATTCATCGACCCTTTCTTAGGTTCATTCCTCATATGTCTAAAAGCACAGGGTAAAAAATGGCACATCATCCACATTCCAAGAAGCACAGATCCAAGTCTTTCCCCCTCCCCTGATGAGTATGTTTCGTGGCAAATATTCTTAAATTCTAATATCACCTTCTTAAGTTCTGTATGTTTCCCATCCCAAAGAAAGCCAAAGGAGAAGGAGGGCTATTTCCTAGAGAATGTTCCCAGGGGGTGCCGGCCACATCAGCTCCGCTCAGGCACACTGGTAAGTGAGGCATCCTTTCTGGCAGCTCATTTTCAAGCCTTCAGGACTTCTATATGCCCAAGATCCTAATAGTATGATATGCTGATAAGTATTGTTGCACTCATCCGACTTTACCATATGATAGTTTTGATTACACCCGGTTTGAAATAAGCAGCTTAAGTTGAATGTAACTGAGTGTTCCTTGATTCCCTCTCCATTAGAATTCACTGGCTGGGTGTTTTATGCAACTAATGAATCAGTGAACACTACATCAAAAACTAATGATGTACTATATATCGGCTAATTGAACCTAATAAAAAATAATAATGATTAAGAAAAAGAATGCACTGGCAAGCTAAAAACTATTTCTCAAAAGAAAAATTGTTTCTGAAAAGGAAGCCTTGGCTTTGCTTCAAAAGTCTAGAGACCTCAAATATGATTTCCTACTGAGTTTATTTTTCATTTTTATTTAAAATATTACTAACACAGTTTAACAGTACTTTCAGGTGTATAATTTAGTGATTCAACATTTCCATACACACCCAGTGCTCATCAAAACAAGTGTACTCCTTAATCCTCACCACTTAGTTAATCCATCTCGATGCCCACCTCCATCCTGGTAACCATCAGTTTATTCTCTATAGTATAGTCTGTTTCTTGGTTTGCCTATTTTACCCCCATGCTTGCTTTGTTTCTTAAATTCCAGATATGAGTGAAATCATATGGTATTGGTCTTTCTCTGACTTATTTCACTAAGCGTAGTACTTCCTAGTTCCATCTGTGTCATTATAAATGGCAAGATTTCATTCTTTTTTAGACTGAGTAATACTCCATTGTAAATATACATATATACCATCTTTTTTATCCATTCATTGGTCAGTGGACACTTGGGCTGTTTCCATAGTTTGGCTATTGTAGATAAGGCTACTATAAACACTGGGGAGCACGTGTCCCTTTGAATCACTATTTTTATATCGTTTGGCCAAATACCTAGTTAGTATCCAAAATACGTAAAGAACTTATGAAACTCAACACCCAAAAGATGAATAATTTAATTAAAAAATGGATAGACGACACGAATAACAATTTTCCAAAGATGACATTCAAATGGCCAACACATGAAAAGGTGTCCAATATCACTGACAACCAGGGAAATACAAATGAAAACCACAGTGAGATATCACCTCACACCTATCAGAATGACTAAAATCAACAACCCAAGAAACAGCAGGTATTGGCTAAGATGTAGGGAAAGGGGAACCCTCCTGCACTACTGGTGGGAATGAAAACTGGTGCAAACGTTCTGGAAAACAGTATGGTGGCTCCTCAAAAAGTTAAAAATAGAACTACTCTATGATCCAGCAATTGCACTACTATGTAATTATCCTACCGAGTGTATGACAGGCCTTTAGAGCACCTTGCTCTGTTTCAGGTATTTTGGCACCATCGAATTCTCATGCTCATGAGACCCCAAAACCAGTGTTGCTTGTATTACCAGTTGGACCCTGTAAACCCTCCTCTTGCTCAAGGCTAGAAGCATGATAGGAAAATAAGTTGAAATAATATGCTTATGTTGTCTCTAAAGTCAAAATAGACCCATTAAACATTGTGCCACTTTCTTAATGAGAGATGACATGTGTTGCAACTTGTATTTCCTTTTGGCAGACATATCCTCAATATACTCAAGGATACATCCCCAACATCTTCATGGAGGTAGCCTGCACACATGTTTCTCATTGAACTATTCAGGATACCTGCTACTTCCTGCTTCTTTGGTCCTATCATCTATGCACCAGTGACCACAGTGGGGACCCACTGGACCCACTATTATATAACATCAGACCTAAATTCTCTTTACCACCTAGTGTTCATAAATCTTAGTTCTGAGTCACCAGAGAGTAAAGTTTTCCTAGAGACAATGTCCAATAATTTTCCCTCAAAACTAGGTGATTTCCTAATGGTCAGCAAAAAATTAAACTTGAATTTGCCAAAGGTCTGTTTGGGGAAGGCTAGGAGGAAGATCTACAACATAACTTGGAAAGTTAGATCCTTCCGTAAGCATGACCAGCTTCTTCACCAATGATACCAGATGGTTTGTAAGTTGGTTGAGGGTCTGCAAGTGTCTATAGTGTTGTTCAAGTCAGACTTCTAGTCACTAAGTCTGAATTATATATATATATCTTTTTTATTCAGGCATACAAATCAAGCAGAATTTTAATGGGGTGCCCATTTCAGTTCTAGGAAACCATGATCAATTAGCCATTTCCAAAATTCCATGTAGATCAAATTATTCTGATTACCATTTATGCTTTGGTGCCTTTGATGGTAACGTTTATCTTGCTTCTGGGCTTTAATGACTAATAATTTGCCTCTGATGCTCTAAGTACCCAACATTTTCAAATCAGGAAGCCACTTAAATAGTTGCTTTCCCCACTTTTATCAAAGCCTAGAAAGACCAGCCAATGAAGTAATTTTTAAAATCTCTGGTGCTTCCCTCATCAGTGTATTTTTAACGTGAGATCAGGTGAGTATCTTCTAAGTTCCCTTACAGGACATGTTTTGGAAGAATGGGCCAGTTGTATGTATTAAATCCATTCCAAATCCCATCTCTTCCTAAGACTCTAGATTTCTTGCTTTACAGTAAACCCAAGGCATTTGTCATTTTCACTTCATTTGACAAAGGTCCAGTTTTACTCAAAAACTCCAGATATTATTTAAATACACAAATGAAAATTTGTCACTTTCACTTCATTTGACAAAGGTCCAGTTTTTACTCAACAATTCCAGATAATAATTAAATACACATGTAGCTAATTGAGTTCACTTGGTATAGCACAATGAATCCGATATTTCTTGTAAATGCACCAAAACTGACAAATTCAAATGCATCTAAAATAGGTTTTTCCCTCACTTGTCTTGCATCCTTAGGATCAATTCCCATTGGTATTTCCCAAGATTTTTTGTTGATGTAAAATATTGAAGTGCTTAAATTAACACCTACATTTGATTTATAACTGATCCCCAAGAGCATACTGGAATCTAACTCCAGATGCCAGATGTGGTCGAGTGAGGCAGGAAGAAACCTGGCACCTTATTCTGTGAAGTCATCACAATGCCTCAGGCATCACAGAATCAGCCTCATTAACAGGAGAGAAGGATCGTTTCTGCTGCCTTAGGATGTTCAGGGAATCTGGACTTAATCCAATTCTCCTAAATGTTCCAATTCCATTCTTCCAGGGTCTACTTCTTTTCCAACTAATGTCCTACCTTTTATCAGAGAGACTGGGGAAATCTATGAATTCAGCCTATGTTTTAATCCCATACCCTACAGGGACAGATCCTGTGGCAGCTTTGCACATATCAGCCCTGAAGATATAGGAGATTATTTTAGGTGAGGCCATGAAATGCCTCTGTTCTCTAAGACCCCAAGTCTGCTGTTGTTCACCATTTCCATGTAGTTAGAAGCAGCCAGTCTTTCCCCCTGTAACTGTGGTTTCTATAATGTTCTCCCACAGGTTTTTTCTTTTCTTTTCTTTTTCCAGCCTGTCGAAACCACTCCTTCAATCCAAGTGGCCCCAAGTGATAAGTGTAACAGTTTCCACTGGGTAGTATGGAATAGTACCAGTGCCCCACCCTTAATGGTAACTGGATCTTTCCCCATCCAGATCATAGAGCTCATCCCACATTCCTCTTTCTTTGAGAATGTGCAACCACTTCCGGTCCCAATTATTCTGTGGGTCAGTTCTTAGTTGCAGACAACAGAATCTATTCTTAATGTAACAAAATGATATGTACATGCACACCACAGAGTGTTCCAGTAGAAATCCCACTGATAGTGCCACCCACTGCTTAACATTGAAAACCCTAGGGACCAGACACCAGGACATCCAATACAACTGCTGCAAAGTCAAAAAAAAAAGGTGACCCCCTAAATGTACTTTCTACAAAAGCTGCACCGGCTACCCCATGTTTATGCCCTACCGGCCGGTGGTGCTGCCGCTGCCCCAGGGCGCGCTGCAGCCCGCGCTGCCGCCCGCGCACCCTCACCACCAGATCCCCAGCCTGCCCACCGGTTTCTGCTCCAGCTTGGCGCAGGGCATGGCGCTCACCTCCACGCTCAGAAAAAACCTACTTACTAGGTTTGCACATGGCTGCTATTTCTCTCCCAAGGTAAAAAAAAAAAAATCTGCTGAGAAAATTTTCCACATGCAAAATAAAACTTGCTTTACGTTTTCATATCTAATATCCAAGTTTAGACAAGCACAGAATGCTAAGACCCAGCTTCCTGAAGCTCAGTCCCTACCATCGTCAATCTGCAGTCAAATAAGAAAGGCACACAAGTCAATAGGGAAGTACAAAGAGTGATACACGCATAGGGAAATAATGTGGACATAACTATAATGATAATGAGGAAATTTAAAATGGATTGAATGTGTCCAACAGTGTTCTAAGGTATTTTCCTGTGTTTTATGTCATACCCCAATCCCTGATTAAAACCCCACTGGATTTTTGTACTGTTCCCATCCTGCATCTCACAAATTCTCTTGGTCCAGGAGGGGCCTGACCTTCACCTCTCAGATCATACCATAGAGAAAGAAGTTGGTTTCCTTTACATCCTACAACTGGTAGCTCTAGTCCTAGGTCGTGACATTCTGCCCTTTCGGACTAAACAATGATGACATCTCTGCTTAGTTTTGTGCCACTTCTCCCCTCCTGAAAGTAGGAGTATATAACCTGGAGTTTACATAAGTATATTTGCTAGCAAACAACTTCACTTTTAAAAGTTTGCACCTGACAGTGGGGGGAAGTATCATATTTGTTCCAAATCATTTCATTTTACCCTCCTAAAATTTGATTGATGCCCAAATAAAATAGGGTAATTTTGCCACATACCTGGAAAGCCATCTGTTACAAAAAATAACACATTGCAGTAGTTCCACAAAACAGTATCCAAAGAGCAAAATTAGAATCAGCTCTGAACTGAGGGGGAATGCCATCGATCCCAGGGTGTTTGAGGCAACATCTCCCTGTAATTCTTCTCGAACTAAGACAACTTTTTCTCTCAAAGACAGGCTTGAGGCTAGAGAAAGTTCACCAGGGCTTCTACATTTTTCTCCATCTCCATCCTTTCCCTGGGCCACAGGAGCCTGACTCAAAACAAATCACCTTCAGACTGAAAAATGAAATAATTTACCTTAACTTCTTCTTCTTTGAACCAACAAGGAAATTCTGCTTCTACAGTGACTCAGCAAGTCTGTGAAAAGGACCCAGGACAGCTACCCTAAAATAATTTGATACATTTGATATCCCTGCATGCAGCTGGCAACTCTTGATCTGCTATCAGTGTTTTGTTTTCTTTACCCCAGGGGAGGAAACAGGTCAGCCAGGCTGGATGTAAGCCTGTCAACAATTTGATTTATGGGGCCCAAGTCCTAGTTTCTCTCCCCCAACATTAGCCAAATAGGCTTTCATTCAATCATTACAGTTTTATTCCTTTGAGGCGTGGGGCTTTTAATCCTCAAGACATTGATTAAACCTCTGTTAGCAGTCACAAATTGTGTTATTACCAATATCCTTTGCAGAGGCTCTTAAGAATGAAACCTCAGATAGAAACTTGAATAAGGAATTTGGGTGAAAAGACAGGCAAAGTTTAGGTTTCACTGACTTCCCAATTTTTCCAAGGGATGCCTATGATGCTATGGCATACCAACACTCCTCTGGGGTCCTCTTGATCCCAAGGATATTTATTTGGAATAAACTGGTCTAGGTTGCAGGTACTCTAAAGCTATAGAACAGACTAAAGAAAATCAGTGTCTCTTACTTGGGAATGTTGGTCATGACCTTGGGCTAGGGCAGATGGCTGAAACTAACCATAGGTACTTAGCATCACGCACATGGTGAAGGGAAACATTTCTCCATTTCACACCCATGACAAATCCTAAAATTTTTTTCCCCAGGAATGACCTTTGAGGATTTTTACCCAGGATACCTGCCTTTTAAAATCCATAATAAAGGGCTGTCAGATCAGGGCGACACTCTAACATATTACCCCAGCACTGGGATCAATCACAAACCACGGCCTGAGATTCAATACATCTTGTTGAAAGGATGCAAAATTTTCAGAATACATTATAGTGAAGTTTGCAAATCCCACAGACATAAATTAGGAAATCTGCCTGATACACTTGCATGTCACTGAATCTTTGCTGGGCACCTGACTGGTGCAGAGACTGAACAGGGTTGCTTCTGAGGCCAAAAGAACAGCGGCTCCCGAGACACACAAACCTACCTCCTCTACCCTGTGGGGTTCTGGGGTTTCTAAATCTGCATTTCTCACACACTGCCAGCCCTATATAACCTTGAAAGTGCTATTTCTTCAGCAAAAGGAAGGAGGAATCATGAAAGACAGAAAAGGGGAAAAAATGAAGGGATAAACAAACACAAAAGTGTATTAGCTCAGTGAAAAAAGAAAGGAAAGAGGATTTTGATTTTGTTAATATTAAACTAATTTTTAGAGCCATTCTCTTGCTTCTGATAATGTTTGATGACTCAGGAACTGGGTCACTCCTAATTAGCTCAGAGGCTGTGGTTTTATAACCTGAGTGACCCCACACTTCTCTCCTTCAGGGTCCAGGGCCATCCTGAAACTTTACCCTGCAGGCCTGGAAGGACAGTGTTGCAAGGTTGTGAACCTTGGCCTCAGTCAGGAGTGACTTTGGGATGAGAGGGTGGGGCAAGCAGAAGAAACAAAGCAGGAGAGAACACCTCATGACTTTTGAAAAGTATTTGTTCCCTTAAGAACACTGTGCAGCTCTGTACTTCTCCAACACCCACACTTGTACCTTCTCAAAGGCTGCATTCATCAATTATTTTGTGTTAATGAAGTCAGAGAAATGAAAGTATGAAACCCCGCAGAGAACAAGCCTCTCCATGTGTGATAAACTGGCTGACAAGAATGACCCCAAACGACAGCTGCTGGCAAACGAGGACATCTCCTGGTCTTTTGAAAGTTCCAAGTAGAGACATTGTAACCCTTGCAATGAGGTTCTATGCCTAAATGTTTTAACACCCAATTTTCAAGAGCTTCCAGAATAAAGATTATAAAGTAAGTAACTATAGTCTTCTAGTTAACTCCAACAGTAACACACAACAGTCTGAAACAGCAAGCCGTATATTTGTGGTACCTTACTCCACCATCAACAAGAATAAATAAGGGAAAAATATAGATGGGGCCATGAAGCTGTCATCCTTCCTACAGAGTGAATTATGTCTGAGGCCGAGAACAAAACCAAATTCTTCACAAGAAAATGTTCTCAGACCACATGTTACATATGCACACTGAAATAGCTTTCCAGAATTTACTCAAGTATTACCAGTTAAATCTTTAGGAAGCATATACCAAAATATGAACTTCTTGACAAAAATCACAATGTAAAACAGACTCCCAAAATATAGTGGCTTGAGACAAAAAGTAGTACATTTCCCTCTTAAAGAGATGTCGGTTAGTCTGGGCCTGGCATGGTGACACCACAGATGTGGAGACTCAGATTCCTTCCATCTTATGGCTCTGTCTTTTCCAGGGTGCTACCTCATCCCTGTGATCCAAGATAGCTCATCACATCCATATTCTGGTCCACAGAAAAGAGGAACAAGGGTATAGAGAGGTCATACCTACTCTCATTTAAGGGCATGACCTAGAAACTTAACACATGAATTGGCTCACATCCCATTGGACAAGTCTTAGACAAATAGCTGCACCTAACTACAAGCAAGTCTGGAAATTTTAGTGTTTATTTTGGACATTGTTCTATCCCAAATAAAATGCAGAGGTTCTAATTCTGAAAAGAAAAAAAACAGAGACTAGAAACTGGAAGAAATACAGCCACTGCTGCCATGCATATGGGTATCCAGAACCTGCTGTAAAGTAATGAGTAAGGGGTGTTAGTCCTCCAGTACCCTGAATCCTTCCCCATGCCAACCCCATGACCTCCACACTGCCCTCCAATACTGTGCCTTCAGAGCCACTCCTTAGTTTGTCTTTTAAAACAAACTGTACCCCTGGCCCATTTTCTTGTGATTTTCCTTAGCATTGCTACCCTGTGTCATTAAAGAAATGTACTAACAGACACAGTATCATGAATACTCATCTTGAAACTTTTTCAAAAGAGTGACCTCTGGGGCAGTTATGCTCAGGACTTTGCCTCCTCTAATGTTTCCGATCACCCCTAAAAATATCTGTCTCTTCTACTGTTTCACGGGAAACTTCAGGTAGATTCTTTAGCTCATGAGGCCTTGATGGATTCTCTCTAATTTTCTGTTTATTTCAATTAATCACCTCCATCATGATGGCCCACGTTTAACCCCACCTCCTCCCTGAAGTTCTCCCAGACCACTTTAGGTCTTGCTGACTATATTTTCACTTGAACTTCTCAGATCCCCAGGAATTTTATCCCACAATTTATACTTACATGCTCTCTTACACAAGCTGTTCATATCATGTAATGTCATGTGTATTAATACTGCCTTCTCAATATTATGAATTCCTTGAGGACTGTGGCCATTCATCATGCTCACTACAGCTCAAAACTTCAAACCAGATGAATTGACTTTTTAAAGGCATTTAAGAGGTGCTTATTGTATGACTATCACTATGCAATCAAAACTAACATCCATTAAAAATAAGAAAAGAAAAGAAAGCCTCTTGGAGGTGATGGATTGTTGATGGCACAGACTGCGGGGATGCTTTTTATATAAGTATATTTATGTCCAGGGTGCCTGGGTGACCCAGTTGCCTAATGTTAGATTCTTGATTTTGGCTCAGGTTGTGATCCCATCCCTGTGTTAGGCTACATGCTTAGCGAGGAGTCTGCTTAGGACTCCCTCTCCCTCTGCTCCTTCCATCAAATAAACAAATAACTCTTTTTTAAAAAGTGTATTTATGTCTGAAGTCATCAAGCTATATACATTAAATCAGCAGTTTCACGTATGTCAATCATACCTCAAAGTGGTTTTTAAAAATAATTAAGAACCACAACTTGATTATTTATAAAAATAATCAAGAACTGAATCCCAAAATACTAAGGCAAAAAGGTGAGCCAGAAGAGGAACAGAACACAGAAGGCAACGTGAAGGCTTCATGTAAGCAGTAAGAACTCAGACTCCCCTTCAGTTTAGTTTTGCAGATGAGTCAACGTTTTGGCAGTAAACAGTGCAGAATGATTCAAGAAGAGACCACTGGCAGGGGTGTTATTTGCCTATTCCGTAAGTTCTAGGATCCACAGTTAGTTTTTTATTTGTTTGTTTCTTTCTTTAGATTCTTATTTATTTTTTTGAGACAGAAAGAGAGAGAGAGAGCATGTATTGAGGGCAGAGGGAGAAGCAGTCTCCTCACTGAGCAGGGAGCTCAGTAAGGGGCTCTATCCCAGGACCCCAGGATCATAACCTAAGCTAAAGGCAGATGCTTACCTAACTGAGCCTTCCAGGTGCCCCTTGATTCATTCTTAACTAAAGATAAGCATACACACATGTATATGCTACCAGAGCAAGTAATTGCAATTGTACTATATAGTACACATAGTACAATGTACTATATAGTAATATAATTGCACTATATAGTTATGGCGCTAAGTAGAATTCTTCCTCAAAATGGATGAAGAAAAACTCTCATCCACCTATCAAAACTGATAATCCCTCTCTATTTTCTTTTGTCATGTAATTCTACATTATCATTACTTCTCCTGCTCCCAGATCATCCCATGTCCCATTGTGAGTCACAGGCCTGACCATTTTCTTTTAACAAATCTGAAAACCAGTAACAAGTCTCAGTCTGTCTCCTTTTTCTTCTCTTCTCTGCCCTACTCCCACCACCCTTTCCTTTCCTCCTCTTCCTTCTTATTCTGGCAATTGCTTCTTTTCTTTGCTGTAGCTAATACATGAATGATATCAGAATTCCTCATTTGGGCAGGAATTAAGTAATTTTCAAGAGAAGTGACACATCATAAAATATCCATTATTCTTCAAAAACCCACTATTATTTTCTATCTCAAACTATTACACTTGTTTATGCTCACATGTGGGAGCATAACTCTATACATAGCAAATGATAGTTGTTTTCTCCCATCTATGCAGCTAAAATGATCCACATAACGCATAAAAAACTTTATCCATTTTGCACATTTTGAGACATGAAGACCTGAATGTAGAAGAAAGTCATTCTTTTTGCCTTCCTTTTTTTTGTTCCACATTTTGCATTCTGACCAACAGTGCAACTGCTCTAATCGCTCCAGCTTTGGAGTGATACAATGCATTAAAGTGGCTTTTATGATTGATTAAATGCTCCAGCTCTGCTACTACATTTAATCAATGGCAGTAACACAACACAGCTTCATTGGCTACAAGGCATTACAGATTAAGCTTCACATGTTTTAGCTATTTCAGAGCAAATTGTAATTTTTGTGACCACAATATTTTTTGAGCTTCAGAGAGTGACAATTGTTTCTAGGAAAATAGCATGTTCACATTAATTAAATTATTAATTACAATGTCCTACATTATGGTAAGATATAGCTCACTGATACCTTGCCTTTGTAAAACCTACAATAATGTTGATTCCATACTTATTTCTACAGTTTGGGGGAGGACTCTTACAGGTAAGTGGTCTTACTTAAAGAACGTCTGAAATTTCAGTATTCAGACACCAAATTTTCAAGACCTGGAGAGTTTACAAGGAAAAATTTCCGTCTGCTTAAATCTTCTACATTGGGCAAATCTCCCTTGGTTCTGCTAACATAGGAGATACTTGTTCTTTCTTATGTGTTTTTCCAGAATTAAGTGAAGAACACACCTCCCCCTTCCAGGACTCATATTTCTTCTCTAAGCAACTGGCCCAGATATATCACATGCTGATTACAATAACAGACTGCGGACTTTTGGCCACAACTGCTAAGACACCCATGGACCACTGTTCACTCTCTTCTCAATGGTCTGTTTCTCTTGAAAGCAGGGACTACGTCATATCATCAAATGTCCTTCACAAGAAGTACAATTCCTTGCTCATACTAAGTATTTAACACGTATGTGAAGAATGTGACCTTTATGGCCTAAAATCCAACAAAATCAAAGACCAAAAAATAATTAAGACAACATCCCTTTTGCTTATAAAACTAAAACGTATTCCTGGAGTGCCTGAGTGGCTCAATCTGCTTAAGATTCTTTCTCTCTCTCTGCTTCTGTCCCTCACTGTTGCTCTATTTCTCTAAAATAATAAATAAATCTTAAAAAAAAAACAAACTAGATGGTACTCCTAAGTGAACTCTGTTGATTGCCACTCTTGCTTTAAAAGACAATGTTTCCAGGAGAGGCTACTACCAGAGAAGAATTTGGGTGAATAACACTGAATAACATATTTGTGAATCCACCAAAATGGCAAGACTCTTCAGTTTGAAAACCAGAGCTAAAGAGTTGTAACCAATGATCATGAAAAATAACTGATCAGCACTTTCCAAAAATGTCAAGATAGTAAAAGAAAAAGAAGGACTAAGGATCCATTACAGATTAGAAGAAACTAAGAAGCAATTGTAACGAAATGCAATGTAGGATTCTGAGTAAGATCCCAAAAGAGAAAAATGGATATTAGTTAAAAAAAAAAAAGTGATGGAATTCAATAAGGTCTGTAGTTTATTAACAGCATTGTATCAAAGTTAATGCCCTGTTTTGACCATTGGACTACAGTTATTTAAGATGTTAAAGTTGGGAAAAGTTAGTGAGGGGTTTGAGAACTTTACTATTTTTTTACTCTTCTGTCAATCTAAAAATAATCCTAAATAAAGGTAGGATAACAAGTAAAGTTGGGTAGTGAATGCAGTTCCTGGTCATCAATTCCTAAAGGATTAAGTTATCAGAATGCTTTTAGATGCAAACAATTCCAATTTATTATCCTAAAGCAGAGATTACTCATTTCCCCGAAGTTCACAGGTAGGTGGCCTTCTGGCTTGGTCCAATGGGGATATCTGCTTTATTTCTGTTCTTCTTTTCTACTCTCACAATGGATGCTCTTCAGGCTGGATTTTTTTCATGATTTTTTTTCAAAGATTTTATTTATTTATTTGACAGAGATCACAAATATGCAGAGAGGCAGGCAGACAGAGAGGAAGGGAAGCAGGCTCCCCACTGAGCAGAGAGCCCAATGGGATTCCGGGCTCAATCTGAAAGCAGAGGCCTTAACCCACTGAGCCACCCAGGCACCCCTTTCATGATGTTTTGATGGATGCCAGCAGTCACTGAAGCCAACCTTCTTCATTTGTTTTCCAAGAAAGGTGGAGAAACACTCTCTTCCATTCTCATAAGAGTAAGAATCTTTGCAAAGGCCTCCAACTATTTTCTCTGTGAGACTCACAGGCCAGACTTGAGTCATGCATGCATTCCCACACCAATGACTAGCAAGAAATCAATCACCATGATCAGTTTAATTGGAATTCATCTTTAAAACTGAGGGTAGATTTTGCTTTTCTTGAACAGCACAACTGCATAAAGAAGAGGAAGAACCTTGAGGAAAATTAGGTTTTTGTCAGGGAGAAGGAAACGGATGTTTGTTATAATGAAAATAAATGTTCTTGAAATTTGAAAGTGATCATTGTTGAGTATATAAGATGTACTACTACTCTGCAAGGTAGAGAGTACATATGCAGAGAATAGTAACCTAACAGCTGGAACAAGGAAATTCTGTAGTTCAAATGTGTTTCCAGTGGAGAACTAGGTAACTTTGGTTCTGTCTACAATTTACAGATCCTGTATTTCGTTTCCTTACAGATCTGCATTCACCCAGTGCAAAGTTCCTCCACATCTAATAACGAGCCTCTTCTAAAATACCTTACATATGCATCTGTTGGTCCCAGGTGTACTTGTCAGGAAGCTATGTTTTATGTTGCTTCCATCGTGTCTTGTGGATCATCAATAATACAAACGTATTCCTTTTTCCTGTGGCAGGCTCTCCAATTTTAGAAAATAACTTCCACATTTCTCCTATCCATCATACTGAATGAGGTTGTTTTTTGGCACCTCATGCCTAGTCACCCCCTGGACCACCAGGTTCTCTCTCACACTGGCACTCACCTCCACCTTTGAGCTCAGTAAAAGCAGCACAGTTGGACTACAGCTTGCAGGAGATCAGAACACTATATTAATTAATGCAGCCTCACATTATGTGTTTAATGTGTTAACGTTATTTCATATTAAGTTCCTTGGGGGGGTGTAGAGGAATGAGTTCCCAGATAATAAACTGCTTAAATGTGCTGAATAATGATACAAATGTCACTTCCATTCTTCTTCCCACCAACTCCTGCTTAGTGGCCTCCTGAGGGTAATAATAATAAAGCAAAGTTAAGGAGAAAGTTGGGGGAGAACTTAGCAGATGTTTAGCCTATTTGAGCCAAGGGAGAAGCTCTCCTATTGAGGCCCCAAACAGCCTTCAAACTGTAATAAAATAAACCTTGTTATTGTAGCTGAAGGATTCGGCCTGAGTTATTGCCCTGCAGGCATTAGGAATTAGAATATGCATCAATCTATTCTGCGGCCTTGAGAGCAGATTTAACTCAATCTGTGAGAGCAGAGGTGAGAGGGAGAGATGGGAAAATCATTATATCCAGCAAATCCCCATCTCTCACCCCACACACTAAAGTGTCCTTCACACAAACATGGCTTCCGGACAGGTCTCCTTCAACCAGAGAATAAAATTCTGGGTCTCACAAAGCAAAACAATCTGTTCCTATGTAGACCAAGAATTCCTCCTCTTTCCCCTGAAACAGAATTCTAACGATGGTCTGGTCTATGCTACCTGAGTTGAGCAGACAGCCTGATAGTCTGGGACAGTCCCAGTTGATACCTGCTATTTTGGTGTCAATATTAACAGAGGTCCCTTTCATCCTCAAAAGTCTGGACTTGGACAATAAATTGTATGGTTATTTGATAGCAACATATATCAGTTTTAAATCAAGATACTGGAAGTCCCAAATGAAGGTCTTATCACCCAATAAAGGCCCTTATGAAGAACAGGTTGATCGTAATAGAATCCCTGTTAGGCAGATGAAAGAGTGACACTCAATGTCCTAAAATTTGGTCAGAGTAGGACCATCTAGAGAAGTCAGGTCACCTGAGTCTTAACATTTTTTGCTAAAAAGATGTTGTTGGAGGCCATCTGTGCTAACTCTCTCCCTTTCTGAAGCCAAACTGAAGGGAAGACAAGGGCAGCTAAGGAGACCTTGTGTTTTCCTCTATACACACTGCTTTTCAGAGTTCTTCCTTCTTTGGGATATATGAGATTATATGATTTAAAGAAACAGTAAGTATTTTTTTAATTTGATTTATAAGGCATCATTTTTTTTTAAGTAACACATATAACTAAAGAACACTTGGCAGGTACAGAAAATGTAGAGAGAAAAATGTTGAGTCTCAGAACAGGCAAGCAGAGAGTCTATAAAGAAGAAAGTCAAAATTGTGTTTGTTTAGAATCATACTTTTACTCTGTGTACTCTTTCCAGAATATCCTTTCTGGTTTTCTACATTAGTTGACACCTTCACATGTTCTTAAAGCCCTTCCGAGATGTTTCCTAACAGCCCCGGTCCACAGTCACCCCTCTCCCTCTACTGGGTCTCAACCACTTATTTTGTGCATGGTATATACTACTTTCTAGCTTCCTATTACTTGCAAACCTTTCTTTTTGCAACCACTTATTTTGTGCATGGTATATACTCCTTTCTAGCTTCCTATTACTTGCAAACCTTTCTATTAATTGTAACCCTATTAATTGCAAACTTTTCTCTCCAGCTGGACTCACACTTCTCCAAGGAATGTGGTCCTGTCTTATACCTTTTTGTATCCTTGGGATTTAGGCTACAGGGTCCGTGTTGAAGGGCTTTCTAACTGTAGTCTATGACGATGACCACCAACATGACGATGCTCTTATCAGATGGGTTTCCATCTGTTTGTTGAGTCTTTGCACATACGCTGCCTTCACTGTGTGTGATTATTAGCCTTGATCACATATCTTAAAGGACTTTTAAATCCTGTAAATAATACCTGTGTCCCCTCAAAGAAAATTACATTCAGGCCTAGAGCTTCTCAGATATAGAAAGATGTTGACAAATTGCTGCAAATTCAGTGGAGAGTTGCTGGATTGATTAAGGAGATGCAGGACTTGATTTATGAGCAAACATTAAAAGAACTAAATATGTATAGCTGAGCTCCACAACGATTCAGAGTGGGCCTGGGGGATCTGACAACTGTGTGTTAGTAGCCAGAGGATGAAAACAGCATGGCAAGAACAACCACTTAAATTCAGGAAAGGGCCTTCGGTGACACTCACCAGGGATTTTAATTACTGGGGAATAAATGTCCCGATGTATGAATTCAGTTCTTCTCAAACTTTCATGTGCACACAAATCTCCTAGAGAGATTTGTGTTAAGATGCAGATTCTGATACAGTGAGTCAGAGACTCTGCATTTCTGGTTAGCTTCTGAGTGGTCCAGAGACAAAAGGCACTCGGGTCAGCCTCTTCTCTTTCAGAATTGTACAGTTCTGTTTAATCACAGAGTATAATAATAAGGAATATGGGTTGTTTAGCCTAAATAAACTACCCTGGAACCCACGGAGAGGGAGCTGGGACACAAACTGGACAAGCAGGACAGGGAGAGGGGTCCTTCTCCCCTGGTGTCCCTCTGCCCCTTTTGGCATCCATACAGAGCCTGCCTACTGTGATTAACTACCCAGGCCCATTGCCTCTCCCTTATTTATCTTTCCACTTGTACCAGATGACAGCAAACTTGGCATAGCTACTGCCAAGTTATGATTGTAGGTGACCAGAAAGTTCCTTTTTGCTTCCAACATAACTTCCCCACCTTTTGATTAATGCCTGGAATTCTACAGCTGGTGCTTCATTCCTTTAGCTTAAAACTCCCATCCCCTTTATAATTCATTATTTGTACCATAAGGTGCACCACTTTTCATTATTTCCTGGTAAATGTTGGTAGAGGACAGTGAGATATCCTGAGGGCAGTAGGTACTGGGGGGAGCAGACAAGGATGAAGAATGTGAGGACCAGCCACCCATTTCACACACAAGAGTGATGCCCAAAGAAGAGAAGCCACTTTGCCAAGGTCACCTACTTCCTTGTTGCTTAAATCCAGATGTCCAGATTTGCAGGCCAGTATCCCTTTCCAATGTACCAAGTTATCTTCTCTCCTCTCCTAGAAATCTGCACTATTCCAATCTTCATCTGTTTTGGGATGTAAGCATAACCGAGGGGCTTCCCCCAGCCCTTGGAACAAGTCACACATGGATAGTTTTTCTCACTTGAATTATGCTTAATCAGATAACTTAAAGATAATGTTTCCCTCATCAGATATAACCCCTAAACAGGTGAGCTTCAGTTTATTATAACCAAAGCAATTAGGATAGAAATTGGGAAGGTGAGACCAGCTGCTTCCCATCAAACAGCTCAAGGAGACTGAGTAACTCACTACTGAATGACACCATCTCATCTCTATACATACGATCAGCCCAAGGAGCACAGTAAGGACACTGTGCCCCCATCCCATCCCACCCTCTCATGTACTCCATGTTTCTTTCCATTTGATGCCCTGGGGACCCAGATGATGACATCCCCCCTTGTCATAAGTTTTCACATATCACCCAACTCTTATGTGCATCTTCCAATTTGATCATAATAATCTTTAAGTATTATTACTTTTTTTCCATTTTTAAGATGAAGAAATTAGTTCACAAAAAAAAGAATGGCATACCCAATGCTGCAATCTAAAGTTTGGACTCTGACCTTTGGTTCTAAAAGCTTGTTATTTTCTCACCAACATACCACTCCCACAAACTAGTTCTTTCTGTCCTGGGTAAGTTCAGAACTTGCTGCTTTTCCCTACTAAAGTAGACTTCACTCAGTCATGGTAAAATATGGATTTTGTGTATTCTTGTGTGATTTTATGATTTTCATTTCTGTTTTTCAAGCTGTCTCCCACCTTTAGTACACTTATTAGCAAATGACAATTAACCTCCGATTAAATGGAATTGAAATAATCAGACCTAACAAACAGTAGTTTCTTCAATCCAG
>PISX010013372.1:0-56997 GCA_004024625.1 Mellivora capensis | reverse complement strand
AATGTACTGTTGAATCCTATTGGCTAGTATTTTGGTGAGAATTTTCGCGTCTGTGTTCATCAAGGATATTGGTCTGTAATTCTCTTTTTTGATGGGATCCTTGTCTGGTTTTGGGATCAAGGTG
The DNA here is from genome assembly GCA_004024625.1 of Mellivora capensis. Taxonomy (NCBI): domain Eukaryota; kingdom Metazoa; phylum Chordata; class Mammalia; order Carnivora; family Mustelidae; genus Mellivora; species Mellivora capensis. The sequence goes on along the minus strand of PISX010013372.1, from coordinate 56,873 downwards.
ATGCTGGCCTCATAAAATGAGTTTGGAAGTTTTCCTTCCATTTCTATTTTTTGGAACAGTTTCAGGAGAATAGGAGTTAATTCTTCTTTAAATGTTTGGTAGAATTCCCCTGGGAGCCATCTGGCCCTGGGCTTTTGTTTGTCTGGAGATTTTTGATGACTGTTTCAATCTCCTTACTGGTTATGGGTCTGTTCAGGTTTTCTATTTCATACTGGTTCAATTGTGGTAGTTTATATGTCTCTAGGAATGCATCCATTTCTTCCAGATTGTCAAATTTGTTGGCGTAGAGTTGCTCATAGTATGTTCTTATAATTGTTTGTGTATTTCTTTGGTGTTGGTTGTGATTTTTCTTCTTTCATTCATGACTTTATTTATTTGGGTCCTTTCTCTTTTCTTTTTGATAAGTCCGGCCAGGGGTTTATCAATCTTATTAATTCTTTCAAAGAACCAGCTCCTAGTTTCATTGATTTGTTCTACTGTTTTTTTTTTGTTGTTGTTGTTTTTTTTTCTATTTCATTGATTTCTGCTCTGATCTTTATGATTTCTCTTCTCCTGCTGGGTTTAGGCTTTCTTTCTTGTTCTTTCTCCAGCTCTTTTAGGTGTAGGGTTAGGTTGTGTATTTGATACACAATTCTTGTTTCTTGAGAAAGGCTTGTACCACTATATATTTTCCTCTTAGGACTGCCTTTGTTGTGTCCCACAGATTTTGAACCGTTGTGTTTTCATTATCATTTGTTTCCATGAATTTTTTCAATTCTTCTTTAATTTCCAGGTTGACCCATTCATTCTTTAGAAGGATGCTGTTTAGTCTCCATGTATTTGGGTTCTTTCCAAATTTCCTCTTGTGATTGAGTTCTAGCTTCAGAGCATTGTGGTCTGAAAATATGCAAGGAATGATCCCAATCTTTTGATACCTGTTGAGACCTGATTTGTGACCCAGGATGTGATCTATTCTGGAGAATGTTCCATGTGCACTAGAGAAGAATGTGTGTTCTGTTGCTTTGGGGTGAAATGTTCTGAATATATCTGTGATGTCCATCTGGTCCAGTGTGTCATTTAAGGCCTTTATTTCCTTGTTGATCTTTTGCTTGGATGATCTGTCCATTTCAGTAAGGGGAGTGTTAAAGTCCCCTACTATTATTGTATTATTGCTGATGTGTTTCTTTGATTTTGTTATTAATTGGTTTATATAGTTGGCTGCTCCCACATTAGGGGCATAGATATTTAAAATTGTTAGATCTTCTTGTTGGACAGACCCTTTGAGTATGATATAGTGTCCTTCCTCATCTCTTATTGTAGTCTTTGGCTTAAAATCTATTTGATCTGATATAAGGATTGCCACCCCAGCTTTCTTCTGATGTCCATTAGCATGGTAAATTGTTTTCCACCCCCTCACTTTAAATCTGGAGATGTCTTTGGGTCTAAAATGAGTTTCTTGTAGGCAACATATTGATGGGTTTTGTCTTTTTATCCATTCTGATACCCTGTGTCTTTTGATTGGGGCATTTAGCCCATTAACATTCAGGGTAACTATTGAGAGATATGAATTTAGTGCCATTGTATTGCCTGTAAGGTGACTGTTAGTATATATTGTCTCTGTTCCTTTCTGATCTACTACTTTTAGGCTCTCTCTTTGCTTAGAGGACCCCTTTCAATATTTCCTGTAGAGCTGGTTTGGTGTTTGCAAATTCTTTCAGTTTTTGTTTGTCCTGGAAGCTTTTTATCTCTCCTTTTATTTTCATTGATAGCCTAGCTGGATATAGTACTCTTGGCTGCATGTTTTTCTCATTCAGTGCTCTGAATATATCATGCCAGTTCTTTCTGGCCTGTGAGGTCTCTGTGGATAAGTCTGCTGCCAATCTAATATTTTTACCATTGTATGTTACAGACTTCTTTTCCCTGGATGCTTTCAGGATTTTCTCTTTGTCTCTAAGACTTGTAAATTTTACTATTAGGTGACGGGGTGTGGACCTATTCTTGTTGATTTTGAGGGCGGTTATCTGCACCTCCTGGATTTTGATGCTTGTTCCCTTTGCCATATTAGGGAAATTCTCTACAGTAATTCTCTCCAATATACCTTCTGCTCCCCTCTCTCTTTCCTCTTCTGGAATCCCAATTATTCTAATGTTGTTTCGTCTTATGGTGTCACTTATCTCTCGAATTCTCCCCTCGAGGTCCAGTAGCTGTTTGTCCCTCTTTTGCTCAGCTTCTTTATTCTCTGTCATTTGGTCTTCTATATCACTAATTCTTTCTTCTGCCTCATTTATCCTAGCAGTAAGAGCCTCCATTTTTTATTGTACCTCATTAATAGCTTTTTTTTAAATTTCAACTTGGTTAGATTTTAGTTCTTTTATTTCTCCAGAAAGGGCTTTTATATCTCCAGAGTGGGTTTCTCTCATATCTTCCATGCCTTTTTTGAGCCCGGCTAGAACCTTGAGAATCATCATTCTGAACTCTATATCTGACATATTACCAATGTCTGTATTGATTAGGTCCCTAGCCTTCGGTACTGCCTCTTGTTCTTTTTTTTGTGGTGAGTTTTTCCGCCTTGTCATTTTTTCCAGGTAAGAGTATATGAAGGAGCAAATAAAATACTAAGAGGGTGGCAAAGACCCCAGGAAAATTCCCTTTAACCAAATCAGAAGAGACCCCAAATTGTGGGGGGGGGGGGGAGAAAGGGGATAAAAAGTTCAGAAAAAAAAAATTAAAAAAAGAAAACAAATAAGGAAAAAATGTAAAAAAGAAAAAAATATATATATATATTAGACTGGTGACTAGAACAGGGTCACCGACTTAATTTTGGGGTATTTTGGTCTCTTAGAAGAAAGTACTTCCCAAAATTTTAAAGAATGAAAAACGTATATAAGGGCAAACACAATGAAGGAATGGAATATGCCTATAAAGATGAAAAACAATTTTTTTTAATTTCTAAAAAAAGAAGTTGATAAAGTAAGTTGGTTGGGAGAATAAAGAAAAAGAAAGTGGAGAGAATTTGCTCAGGCTGGAGACTAGAACAAGCCCGGAGCTAGATTTAGGGTATATTTTGATCCACTAGAGGAAGTTGTACCCAAATTTCTTGGAAGAAAAAAACCCTTATGTGAATACAAAAAATAAAGTTAAATACTATGAAGGATAAAATATGACTCTAATAATGAAGGTTCAAAAAAATTATTATTTTTTTGGAAAGGTATTTTTAAGATAGACTAGTTAAAAAATGTTAGAAAAGAAAAGGGCAAAAATTTAAAAAAATTAGCAGAAAAAGAAAAAAAGAAAATTAAAGAAAATATTAAATTAACTGCAAGACTAAAGAATCATGGGGAGAAAGCCATGAATTCCACACTTTGCTTTCTTCTCCTCTCCTCTGGGATTCCGCTGCTCTCCTTGTTAAGTGAACTTGGTCTTGGCTGGATTTCTTTTGATCTTCTGGGGGAGGGGCCTGTTGTAGTGATTCTCAAGTGTCTTTGCCCGAGGCAGAGCTGCACCGCCCTTACCAGGGGCCGGGCTAAGTAATCCGCTCGGTTTCGCTTTCGGGAGCTTTTGTTCCCTGAGCGCTTTCCGTAGAGTCAGGAGGACGGGAATGAAAATGGCGGCCTCCTAGTCTCCGGCCCGGAAGAGCTGAAATTTCGGGCCCCAGTCCTCAGTGTGCCCTCAGAGAAAAGCCCCAATGACTCCCGTCTCCCTGGCCTCCAGCCGCGCTCCGAGCTCACCCAGCCCGCGACCGGTTCAAGGTAACCCCGAGCTGAGAGCTCACTCCTCGGCTCTGTCTCTGTAGCTGGCTTCCCGCTCCGATACCTGCTAGCTCTGCGACACTCAGACACCCTTCTGTGACCCTGCGGTACCTGGGGCCACGCTGATCCCGCGTGGGCTTCACTCCGGTTTAGCCTCTGGAGCGATGTCCCTCCGTGGAGCAGACTTTTAAAAGTCCCGATTTAGTGCTCCGTGGCTCCGCCGCTTGCCGGGAGCCGGCCCCTCCCCCGCAGTCTATCCTCCTCCCCTCGCTTTGATTCACTTCTCCGCCGGTCCTACCTTCCAGAAAGTGGCCGATTTTCTGTTTCCAGAATTGCTGTTCTTCCTCTCTTTGATCTCCCGTTGGATTTGTAGGTGTTCGCAATGGTTTGATAAGCTATCTAGCTGATCTGCTACCTGATGTCGTCTCAGCTGCTACTTCTCCGCCATCTTGCTCCTCCCCCAGTCATTGTATTCTTAGACTAAATAAATAAAAGTAAACTTACAGGATCAAGATTTATCGGATTAAAGATCGTGATTGAAATAAAATTATGTTTATTGCTCAGTAAATATGGTCTGAACACTTCCATGAGTGAGGTGCCGTATGAGGTGCCAGAGTTATATGTAGCAGACACCAAGGATATGGCTAGTGCCTGCCCAAGTACAAGGGACTTACTGGGGACGAAGTGTCTATGAAAAACATATTGACTTTTAGAACTATCTCTTCATGTATGAAGAAGAAAAAAAAGACGAAGAAGAGGAAGAAGAAGAAGAGGAAGGAGAAGAAGAAGAGGAGGAGGAGGAGAGGGGAAAAAGAAGGTCAAGGACAAGGACTAGAATAAGAAAGCAGTAACCAAAATATACTTTTTACAATAATACAAGGGAAACTTGGCAGTTGATGTTGAGCTGCTAAGATAAGTTGATAGAAAAGGAAGAATATGTACACTTGACTTGTGCACATTAGTGTGAGCATCTGAGCATGAAGTGCCACTCTATCAAATACAAACTATTTCATTTCAGGTTTCACTGCTCTGTGCCTGCACAGACATAGCATGAAGGGGGAGAGGAGAGGCAAGTACGGATTCCTTGAGGGTGCAGGGTTCCATAATACAGTTAGAAGTTATGAGAGAATAGATATAAAAATCAATTAAATGTAAATACTGTCCTTAAATTTTAGCATTTAACAAACTGATAAGAAAATGAAAAAAACAATTTAGGAACTATCACCCAAGTGTTATCCTTGTTGTTTCCATCCAAAAGGATAAGGAAAGCTTAACTACATTTCAGTCTCAGAGTATGAATAGAATTTAAATTTTGGTAGGTGAGGGCAGTGTACTCCAGGCCAAGGGAACTGAATAAGAACAGGAAAAGCGAAGTAAATCATTGTGGCACCTATGATAAGCAGTAAACAGTTCAGTTTGGCCAAACTGAAAGGGACAGACAACAGCCACTCTTACTGAGCTCTCACTGTGTGATAACCACTGGGTGGAGGGCTTGATACATTATCGTGCTTGAACTCTGCAACTCTGTGATAGATCACAGCACGCTCATTTTACAGGTTGAGACAACAGAAACCCACTGAAGGTTTTAGGCAAGAAAACCTGTCTGTTTGGAGCTGTGGTCCCAGAAGATGAATCTGGTGTCTGTGCACAAGATGGGGTGTAATGGAGGAGTGGTGGAAATGGAGACTTCTCCATTGTGAAGACCATGATGATAGTCCAAATGGCAACTGATGAAAATCTGAAATGTAAAACTATAATGGAGAAGAGATGATAAATGTCAGTCTGCTGCAGAGGTCCAATCTAGAGGACTAGCAAACAGACTGAATGTGAAATGTAAGAAAAAATACGAGGCTGAGGTGCACCCCTGAATGACTGCAGAGATGGTGGTGCCATTGACTGAGGACGAATGGAAGACTAGGACGACCTTTGTAGGAGTGATGATGGATTTGGTTTGGAACATACTAGTTTCACAGAACAGCCAGTGGTCAATCTCCAGCAGATGGTGGGAAATGGGAGGCTAGAACCCAGGAGATAGAAATTGGGGGACAGAGAAGTAGTAAGAGTTAATAATAGGCTAGAAGTTGAATGTGCATAAAAAAATGGCCACTCCATAAATCTGCATCACAGAGACCTCACAGGAGGATGAAAATCCCCAATTCTGGAGTTCCAGGAGTATTTAAGATGTACTATCATTTAGTTCTTTAGCTCAAAATTATGTTTGGTGAAGTTTAAGTAAGGATAGTTTCATCATATTCATTATGCTTTGGGGGAAACCTTTACTTCAGAGCAATGATTGTGTGTGTGTGTGTGTGTGTGTGTGTATGTGCCAACATCACACTGAACTCCCCTAGGATCCAGCCCTAACCCCAGCATATGTCAGTGTTACTGAAAACAGAAGAAAGTACAGTTGACCCCTGAGTAATTTGGGTTTGGACTGAGCAGGGAGCAGGTCTGCTTAAACACAGATTTTTTTTTCAACAAATGCATGTACAGTGCTCTAAATGTATTTCCTCTTCCTTACAATTTTCTGAATGCCATTTCTTTTCTTTATCTTACTTTATTGTAAGAGTACAGTGTATAATACATATAGCATACAAAATATGTGTTCATTAACTATTTATGCTATCGGCCAGGCATCTGGTCAACAGAGGCTATTAGTAGTTAAGTTTGGGGGGAGTCAAGAGTTATATGCAGATTTTTGACTGCTCAGGTGGTCAATGCCCTGAACTCCATATTGTCCAAGGGCCAACTGTGTAAGATCCTATGTGTGAAATCATTTAGAACAGATACCTCAGGCATGGTTGAGTTGAGTAAGCCTCAGATAGGCTAACTTGTCAAGATTTTCTTCTTATGTGGTGGGAATTCCTAATGGGAAGCTCAAGAAATAAAGTTTAGTGTATGTACAGATTTCTACCCAGTTTGTGTGTGCTTGCTGTGTTTCTACCCAGTCTGTGTGTGCTTGCTGTGTGCATAAGTGTGTGTCCATGTGTGTGTATGTGCGTGTGTGTATGTTCAGTTTTTCCTAACAACAAAATAGAACTAAAGCAGAGTTTGTGATATGTCCTTCAAATTTGGATAACTGGTAGAATTTCCCCTCCAAAAATCCCTAAAGTAAATGACTTCCTTTTAAATCTGAAGCATATATTGTAACTGTGCTCTCTTTCTGAGGCTTCTGCCTTTTGTCAAATTAACAGCTTGCGAAAGAAACACATATGTTCAGCTGACCTGCAGTTGGACCTAACATTTCTTCCCCAAGCTGTTCTCAGACATTTCAGTCCTGGCAGAGAGAGGACATGCTTTCAGAATGTGCCTGGGTGGCCCGGGTCCCCTCCAGGCCTCACCAGTTTAATCCATCTGCCTTCCAGGGGCCACTTTTGGCTAATGAATCCTTACCTTCAAGTTTCCCCTCCTTCTAATGAGCGCTAATAAAATGCATTTAACTCCACTAATGCAACAAAAACGCAGCATTATTTCATTGTATCTACTTAATAAGAACCTTATTTAATATCAAATTACCGCCTGCTCAGCCAAAGCATATGCCGGGGGAAGCTGGGCTGTGAGGAGGGGATATCAAGTGCTATAATTTGGACATTCCTCCTACTCGCCCCTGCAGTCCTACGTGATTGCTTAATTCATTTAGCCTAGCTAGTCTGATCCTTCTGCCAACTGTTTTGTAAAATTTACTGCAATGCTAGGCAACCGGTCCCACCACACAAGCTAGAAATATAGGATTGCTTTTCCTGGGACCAAGCTATTAACAGTTGTTGGGGGAGAGGCAACAGGCAATGTAGCAGATACTGTTACAAAAAGGAAGAAGTTTTGGATGTGCCTCATCTTATAAAATAGTGACAGCAAAACCACTTTGTATTAATCAGATCTGTTTTCCCCTCTAATTGTTTAGGGTCTAGTTTCAGAAGCAACACATCGTTGTTTCAGATTGCCCTTCAATGAGTGGAGATGTCTCATCTTCTGTTAATCTTGGCTCTGACCTTCTCTGCTTCCTTGGAACGAGCCCCTCACTCAAGTAACTCCCAGTGACAAATATCTATTGGAAGCTTTCCATTTAAAGAAAAGAATCATTTTTGGGGGCGCCTGGGTGGCTCAGTTGGTTGAGTGTCTGCCTTCGGCTCAGGTTGTGATCTCAGGATCTTGGGATTGAGTCCCCCGTCGAGCTCCTTGCTCAGCGAAGAGTCTGCTTCTCCCTCTCCCTCTGCCCCTGTTTGTGCTCTCTCTATATATATATCAAATAAATAAATTTTTTAAAAATCTTAAAAAAAGAAAAGAATCATTTTGTAATTTGAATTGGTTAATTTTAAGGTTTCATGTCTATTGGGCTTTCTTGTCACTTGAGAGAAAATATAGTCAAATACATTTTCAAATGCACCTTTTTTTAAGGTACCAGATTCCATTCACCTTGGTGACCTACTTATTAAACTGGTTAAAACACTTCTCTTGGGTTTTTTGAAGAAGTTAAGAAGAGTTGTGACTTTTCCATGACTTTATGAAGGGAAAAGAAGTGGGGGTGGTGAGGACAACTTCCTTCCATTTTGTAATACTTACTTAAAAAAATCTATTCTTATCTCTAGGTATGAAGATAGTTTATCAAAGAGTAACAATTATCAAATAATAGTTATCAAAGAGTAACAATTACCTCTTGAAACTTTAAAACTGGTCACCTGATAAGACAATGAGTGAAGATGGCAGGGATCCATTCAAGATTTACCCTACAGGGATCATCCAGGAATTGTAAGACCATAAGATTGTTGTCACCGAATTCTTAATAAATGGCTTGAGCCAAAATTTAGATACGACAAACTAAAAAATACAGCTGCACTGGTATCCCTTTATCTTGGTTACTCATCAGTGGGAGGGGTGAATACCCTGGATCCTTCCAGACAAGGACAAGACAGAAATTCACTGCCTGCTATGATTGTGTTCCACAACATCCTGACATCTCGGAAAAATTAATGGGTATTTTCACCTAAACAAGACACATATCCTTGCTCAAAAAATGAGTCTGGATGATGAGACAAGCACCAAACATTTTGTGTCTTCTAGTTATAAATTCAAGAATTTTTTTTTTCTTTTTTCTGGTCAGGATATAAAGTCAATTACAAAATATGTATGACTTTGATGATTGCATGAAATAAGCCAGTAATAAAGGAGCTAATATGTAGTGCTATTTTTCATGATAGGGGATATTAATATGAAAATATGTTCTATATATAATCCATTTTTCTTGAAACTCTTGGTGATAGGTCAGCTGTTTATTTACAAACAATGCCAAGTTGTTTTACATTGAATTTCTTCAACTAATTTTATTTCCAATGTGTTGGTAAGGAAATGCTTCTTAACAGCCTTGTGGTTCAGACTACTTTTGTTCAAAGGTTCATGAAAGAGCAACCCCATCATAGCTCCTGAGAAAGCAACTCAGATAACTGGTTTTTCCTTAAACAAACAAATATTAGAAGGATATCCTTTTAGAAAGCTAGTCTTTATCAAAACACAGGGAAGACTAGCCTCTGTTCAAACTCAGTCATTGTTAGAAATGGCTAGGAATAACTTGTTCGTGAGCAGAGATTTCTCTCCCCAAGATATTGTCCTTTTGGACTCATGTAACTATGAGAAGGAGCTTCAATTACTTCAGGGAAGAAGCTAAAAAAAGGAAGAGCTTGATTACATCCCTAATGGGCAAAAGCTTCCAAAGGTATCTAAGTTTCTCTGCTCTTAAAATAAAATGTAACACTTACTAGACTAGCCTCCCTAGGATTTAAAATGCTGCCCTCCGAAACCCCCACCCCCCACCATTTCCACACATTCTGGAAGGAAATAATAAAGATTAGAGCAGAAAGAAATGAAATAAAATGTAAAACAAACAAACAAAAAAACCACACTAGAACAGATCAATGAAACCAGGATCTGGTTCTTTGAAAATATTAACAAAATTGATAAACCTTTAGCCACATTCAAGAAGAAAAGAGAAAGAGAGAAAGAAAGAGATAGAGAATTCAAATAAGCAAAATTAGAAATGAAAGAGAGGAAACAACTGACACCACAGAAATACAAAGAATTACAAGCAAAAAAAATTACATGCCAATAAATTGGACAATCTAGAAGAAATGGATATATTCCTAGAAATATATAACCTTCCAAAACTGAATTAGGAAGAAATATAAAATTTGAACAGACCAATTACCAGCAATGAAATTGAATCAGTAACCAAAACACTTCCCACAAACAAAGCTCCAGGACCAGACAGCTTCACAGGTGAATTTGACCAAACATTTAAAGAAGAGTTAAGACCTATTCTTCTCAAACTATTCCAAAAAATGGAAAAGAAAAGAAATCTTCCAAATTCATTCTCTGAGGCCGGCATTATTCTGATACTAAAACCAGATAAAGCCACAGTGAAAAAAGAGACCTACAGGCCACTATCCTTAATAAGCATAGATGTAAAAATTCTCAACAGTATTAGCAAGCCAAATCCAAAAATACATTAAAAATCATTCACCACAGTCAGGTGGGATTTATTCCTGAGATGCAAGGGTGGTTCTATATTCACAAATCAATCAACATTATACATTACATCATCAAGAGAAAAGATAAAAATCATATGATTATTTCAATAGATGTAGAAAAAGAATTTGACAAAGTACAACATCCACTCATGGTAAAAAAATCTTCAACCAAGTAGGTTTAGAGGGAACATAATTCAACATAATAAAGACCATATGTGAAAAACCCACAACAAACATCATATTCAATGGGGAAAAACCAAAGATTTTCCCCTAAGATCAGAAACAATATAAGAACTTCCACTCTTACCATTTTTATTTGACATACTACTGGAAGTCTTAGCCACAGCAATCAAACAAGAAAAAGAAATAAAGTACATTCAAAATGGTAAGGGAGAAGTGAAGCTTTCACTATTTGCAGATGATATAATACTGTATTTAGAAAACCCTAAAGACTCCACCAAAAAAACTACTACAACTTATAAATGAATTCAGTAAGGTCATAGGATACAAAATCAATATACAGAAATCCATTACATTTCCATACACTAATAATGAAGTAGCATAAAGAGAAATTAAGAAAACAATCTATTTACAATTGTACCCAAAATAATAAAATACTTAGGAATAAACTTAATCAAGGAGGTGAAAGACCTGTACTCTGAAAACTATAAAAAATTAGTAGAAGAAATTGAAGTTGACACAAGCAAATGGAAAGATATTCCATGCTCATGGAACGGAGGGACAAATATTGTTAAAATGTCTGTACTACCTACAGCAATCAATAGATTTAATGCAGTCCTTATAAAAAAACAGAAGCATTTTTCACAGAACTAGAACAAATAATCCTAAAATTTCTATGGAACTACAAAAAACCTTGAGAAGTCAAAGCACTCTTGAAAAAGAAGAACAATACTAGAAGTACCACAATCCCAGATTTCAAGATATACTGCAAAGCTGTAGTAATCAAAACAGCATGTTCCTGGCACAAAAATCAACTCATACTTCAATAGAATGGAATAGAAATCCCATAAATAAAGTTATGATTATATGGTCAATTAATCTTCGACAAAGTAGGCAAGAATATATAACGGGAAGAAGTTCTTTAACAAATGGTACAGGGAAATCTGGACAACTACTACCTGAAAGAGTGAAACTGGACCACTTTCTTACACCATACACAAAAATAAACTCAAAATGGATTTGAGCTAAATGTGTTAAATCAAAAATCCTGGAAGAGAGCACAAGCAGTAATTTCTCTGACTTTGGTGGTAGCAACATCTTTCTAGATACATCTTCTAAGGCAAGGGAAATAAAAGCCAAAATAAACTATTGGGACTACATCAAAATAAAGAGTTTCTGCATAGTAAGGTCAATCAATCCATAAAATAATTGCAATAAAATAATCAATAAAACTAAAAGGCAACCTAATGAATGGGAGAAGATATTTTCAAAAGACATATCTGATGAAGGGTTAGTATCCAAAATCTATAAAGAACTCAACAACAAAAAAATAAGTAATCTGATTAAAAATGATCAGAAGACATGAACAGACGTTTTTCCAAAGAAGATATACAGATGGCCAACAGACATATGAAAAGATGCTCAACATCACTCATCTTCAGGGAAATGCAAATCAAAACAACAATGAAATATCACCTCACACCTGTCCGAATGGCTAAAATAAAAAACACAAGAAATAACAAGTGTTGGCCAAGATTTTGAGGCAAAGGAACCCTCTTGCACTGTTGGTGGGAATGCACACTGCTTCAGTCAAAGTGGAAAGCAGTATGGAGTTTGCTCTAAAAATAAAAAATAGAATTACAATACGACCCTGTAAGTGCACTACTGACTATTCACCCAAAGAATACAAAACTGTAATTCAAAGGCATACAGGCACCTGTATGTTTATTGCAGCATTGTTTAAATAGCCCAAATTAAGGAAGCAACCCAAGTGTCCATCAACAGATGAATGGATAAAGAGGAAATGGCATATACATACCATGGAATATTACTCAGTCACAACAAAGAATGAGATCTTGTCTTCTGCAACATTATGGATGGATCTAGATGGTATAACGGTAAGTGGAGTGAATCAGTCAGAGGAAGTCAAATACCATAGGATTTCATTCATATGTGGAATTTAAGAAACAAAAACAAAAGGAAAAGAAGAGCCAAACCAAGAAACAGATTCTTAACTACAGAGAGCAAACGGATGGTTGCCACAGGGGAGGAGGGTGAGGGGATGGGGGAAATAGGTGAAGGGGATTAAGAATACACTTATCATGATAAGCATGGAGTAATGTATAGAATTGTTGAATCACTTGTCATACACCTGAAACTAACACACACTGTATTTTAATTATACTGAAATTTTAAGGAAGTCTAAAAAAGCTAACGAAAAAATAATAGATAAAATAGCTTTACCAAACTATAACTCTTAAGCCATGAAATCTACCATTTTAGGTGTATAGTTTGATGAGTTTTTAATAATATAATATATTCACATAACAATCAGCATAATCTAGGTTTAGAAGATTTCCAAGTTCCCTTGGGCTTGTATGCAGTCAGTTCTCACTCACAGTCTCTGGTAACCATTGACCCACTTTCTGCTCCATGGATAGCCTTTTCTGGACATGTCAAGTAAATAGAATCATACAATATTCAGTCTTTTGCATCTGGTTTTCACTCAGCATCATGTTTTTGAGGTTTGTTCATGATGTAGCATGGGGCATCACTTTGTTCCCTTTTTTTTTTTTTTTTGGCTGAAAAATAATCCATTGTATGAATAAAGCACATTTGTTTATCCATTTCAGTTGATGGACATTTGGGTTGTTCCCAATTTTTGACTGTTATAAATAGTGCCATGTGCGAACACCTGTGTATATGTCTTAATGTGAACACATGTTTTAATTTCTCTTGGCAGGTATCTAGGAGTAGAATTAGGGTCATATGCTAAGTGCATGTCTCAGTTTCAAAAAAAACTGCCCGATAGTTTTCTAAAGTGGCCATGCCATCTATGTTTCCACAAGCCACATATGAGTTTCCAGTTTTTCCTCATCCTGGCCGACGCTTGGTCTTGTCAGCCCTTTTGATCTTGACCGCTTGTGTGCGTGTGTGGTGGGGTATCTCATTTCCCTACATCACAGCTCTAAAGCATGCAACTGAATTTCATTGCCCTGGAGAGGAATCAGCACTGTTACTACTCTAATAAGACAGCTGGAGTTCGTTCCATAGCAGGAACCCTGGACAGTCCCCTCGCCCCTTCCTCTAAACACGCCCCTGGAGCTGTTTCTGTGGTGCTGCTTTCCTGCATCAGTCTGCTCCACGCTCCCCATGATGCAGCCCACAGTGGCCCAGTCTGCTGCCTCTGAAATGGAAAAATCAGCACCATGGCTTCTACAGTTTGTTCAACGTGTTCAACATTGTCGACTTCACAACGATGAGCACTTTTTCACATTAGCATTCCATAGTGACTGGAAGAATGAGCCTTCCTGGCAGATGGGGTTGGGTTTGAAGGAAGATTCCTCCACTGACTATCTCTGTGACCTCTCAGAAGACCTAGGGTGGTGTGAGAGTTAAGTAAGACCCCAGGTATAAAGCACGTTTACAAAACTAGAGTTCCGTCCATGGTAGTTATAACAATTATATAACAATTCTTATTACGTTGTGTACCTGAGCAAGTGCATCCTGAATTATTCAACAAAGTGTCATTTAAGTTTCCTATGATTTTTAACCCACTCAGGTCATTACACAGGGAACAAAGGTTTGTCATTGTTTAGATCTCTCACCCCAACACTGAGTATAATAGTTTGTCATCAATAAGCAATTTAATTCCATTTCTTAATTATATTTCAGAGGTCAGAATAGCACTAAATTCTTTGGAGGATAGAAACACTGTGTGTCCCCTAAATCATTATCATGTAATGGGTGGCTTTTGTTTTGTGCCTGCCATGCGTCCTACCCTAGGTTTGATCATTTACACATATTATCAGTAATCTTAAGCAATGTACAGAACGGACATCGAATTAGTGATGGAATTTTCTGATGAGTTTGAATAAACTAATATGGATAAGACTGTGGAAAGTAATGTATGGGTGTGTGAAGTGAAGACATTTGTTCATTCATTCATTCAACAAGTATCTCTTCATTGTCTACACTCCAGCTGCGATTCTAGGTCCTAAGTTTACAACAAAAAACAGAACCAGTCCTTGTAGAAGGGGAGGCAGGCAATTAATTGACAAACAGAACAATTAGGTAATTTCAGAGAGGGGTGAGTACTCTAAAGAAAATAAAATGGTTATTAGCCTGGAGAGAATCTGAGGTGCAGAAGAAGGAATATTAGAGTAACTGGCCGCAGGCAATCTGGGTAAAGGACTTGTGAGCTGAGACCTGACTTGTATAATTTATATGCATGTTACTAAAGAAGTACTTATTAAAAATAAGGTGTATATTTTGCTATGAGGATTTTGCTATGAAAAGAAGAGAAATGAGGTGGAAGCAGTAGGGTAAAATTAAGAGAGGGTCTAAAGAAATAAATGAAAGAATGATATAAGACAACTAAGGGGATCCCACAGGCACACGGGGAGGGGCTGCTGTCTGGTTCCTCCGAGTCAGACTCACAGGCGCCGAGGAGTGTTGTTGAAGTTGACAGAGTTGTATCCGTCAGAGGATTACTCCCTGACTGGCCTCACTCCTTCCTTGAAGTAGTGGCCCACTTTTAGCATTTTCACTCATCTTCCAGCCCTGGGAGCAGCATTTTGCATATAGTTCACGTTCAATAAGTGTTTGCTAAATAGCTAGAGCTCAGGTAATTAAAAAAAAAATTACTCTTAGAGAGCAAAGAATGATTGGTCCTGTCAAGGGCCAGAGCTTAATTAATAATCTGTCAAGCAGCTATGTGGCCCTGAGGTAATCAGTAATCTCCTGGGACCTTTGTTTTTCTCATCTGTGCCATGCAGATGACAAGTGCCGCCCTGGGTTGCCACTAGAACCAGATGAGAGGAAGTGTGAGAAAGCCTTCCGTCAAGTCAGACCTGTGGCCCTTTTGCTGGGAGCCCTATATATGTTTTTCTTCTTTCTTCTCCTTCTTCTCCTCTCCCTCCTCCTCCTCCTTCTTCTTCTTACTCTCCTTCTTCTTCATTTCAAGGATAGAATTTAACGATCCATCAGTTGCATGTAACACCCAGTGCTCATCATATCACCGGCCCTCCTCAGTGTCTCTCCCCCAGTTGCCCCATGCCCTTCCAGCTCCCCTCCAGCAACCCTCAGTTTGTTCCCTGTAGTTAAGAGTTTCTTATGGTTTACCTTCCTCTCTGTTTTCATCTTATTTAATTTTTCCTTGTCTTCCCCTATGTTCATCTGTTTCATTTCTTAAAATCTACATATGAGTGAAGTCATATGGTATATCTTCCTCTGACTGACTTATTTTGCTCAGCATAATACCTTCTAGTTCCATCCACATCACTGCAAATGGCAAGATTTCATTCTTTTCAATGGCTGAGTAATATTCCATTGTATGTATATGTCACATCTTCTTCATCCATTCATCTGTTGATGGACATCTGGACGCTTTCCATAGTTTGGCTATCGTAGACATTGCTGATCTAAACATTGGGGTGCAGTTGCCTCTTTGAATCACTATGTTTGAGTTGGCCGGTTAGCTCAGTTGGTTAGAGCGTGGTGCTAATGAATCACTATGTTTGTATCCTTTGGATAAACCTAGTAGTGCAATTGCTGGGTCATAGGGTAGCTCTATTTTTAACTTTTTGATGAAATTCCCTGCTGTTTTTCAGAGTGGCTTCACCAGTTTGCATTCCCACAAACGGTGTGAGAGTGGGATCCCTATATTCTTGTGGGGGGGAGGTATAGAGAGCCTGTGGGGAGGTGAAGAGACCTGGCTGAGGAGGAAACACAGGGAAAGCTCATGGGACTATGGTTACCATTTCCCCTTTGCTTCTGTCACAAAGTAGGTGTGGGAGATGCAGGGAGGGGTTGAGAGAGAGAGCCAAACACATAGCAATGTCATGGTTGTTTGTTGTTTTCAGCCATGTGGTAATAAATCAATGTGAGGTTTGTCATTTTAATTAGTCTTCTTTCGGTCAGGGAAGTCAAGGCTGTTAAGCGCTGATAGGGAGCTGAAAAATTACCTGAGAACAAGTGTCCAGAAGAAGTCCCAGAGTTCTGGCTTCAGAGTACTGCAGGTCCATAGGGATGGGGTGGGTGTGTGCTGAGCTCTCCACCTCAGAAAGGGAGGATTCACTTCAGCTAGGTGTAAGGCTGTCTGGAGGGTGGAGGGGAGAAGCTGAGTTGGTCCTGCTTGCCCCCAGTCAGCCCTGTGGCAAGCTGCAGGAAAGGCAGAGGGGAGGGAAGGGGGAAGGAAGAGGTCAATCTCCATGCATGTTTCTAACTAGTCTAAAGTAAGGATGCAGAAATATGCAAAAGTTGGGGAGCTACTGTCCTCAAAAGCAAGAACAGGGAAAACAAAGAAAAGCAAACCAAAGCTCTATTTTGAAGTTTGGCAAAGACAGTGTTGACAAGTGGATTTTTTTCTGCCTTGAATCGCCCCATTATCACAAGGAAGCCCTGTTCTTGCGATGCCTCAGGGAAAATCCTAAGGAAACCCCTGGCAAACGGTGCAGTTGGATAAGAAAGTTTGCAGGCTTGTGGAGGGGGGCTCATTGCTATATACCACTAGATAATAAAAAGAGACATGACCCCATGTCCTCCAGACATCAATTCCTAGCTGACCTTTCTGAATCTGCTCTTCCATTCTCCACCTACACCTAGGAGAGTCATTAACGCTTTCCTCACAATCAGATTTAGCAACAATAGGATGATGTTGGAAGGCAACTCTTGGAAGAATCTTAATTTTTCTACTTACTGTGTGTCCAGAGGAAACACTCAACTCTCTTAGTGTTGGTTCCTTATATACAGTGGAAACAAAATATCTACTCTAGTTTTAACTCTAGTTAAAACAGAATTGTTTTAAAGATATGATGGTGTGGTCTAAACTACAAAACATAATAGAATAATTAATTATTATTACTAGTGTCATTGTAGTTACAGCAATAAAAAGCTATTCCTTTGGATTTTATGGAATTTCCAAATTTGGAACATGAGCTTAAAGTTCAGCTAGTCCAGTTGGTCTACTTCCAAGCTCCTCAATCATTTCTTGATGAGGTGATTGTCCACTTTTTCCTTGAGATTTGAGTAAGATTTATCACCTTCCAAGGCAACTGGAACTGTGTTCGGACAGCTCTAATGTTTTGTGCTTTAGTGATCAAGTTGAATAGAAATCTTTTACTTCTCCTCTTTAGTAATGGTTCTGCCTTCTAAAACCTCAGTCCTTTTCCAGCATGGTAGTCCTAAACATGGTTTAACAGAACTTTTGCCTTACTCTTAAATCTTTTCTTTCCCCAGCTGAAGAGCCTTTGTTCAAACAATCCCCGAGTGACATGGCTTTGGATTTCCTCATCGTTCTAATGGGTCTGTGTTAAGCATTTCTGTTTTCTGTTTCTTTTTCAAAATGTGTTCTCTGAACTGCATACCCAGGGAGGGTTTGATTAGTGAATCCCAAAACACCCTCAGCCAGATTTTCTTAACTTTCTCTAATTTTTCTTCTTGCTTTTTAGCACAAATGAAATTACTTTTGGCTTTAGTCACTTATCTTCATCCTAAAATATGCTCTTTTATTAAAATTTTCTCTGAATGTTTTCATCCAGGTATGTTTATCTGTCATGCCTATTCTCAGACACCTTGGACAGTGAATACTTTGTAGAAATGGAACTGGAAGGATGAGTAGGAAAGTGGGCATGGAGCAGACAGGGGAGCAGATTCCAAATACAGGAAAAATGGTCCCATACAGAATTTGTACTTTGTTGATCTAAAGAGTAAAACTATGACCAGTCAAGGCTACTTCCTAGGGGAGGTTCCAGATCTTAGTCACCCTGGTAAAGAACATAGAATTTGGAATAGAAAGGATCTGGCTTCAAGTCCTGACTTTGCAACTGCCTGGTTCAATGGGCTTAAGTGATTTTCTACATTTCTACACAGCCTCTACCTCTCCCTCTACAAAATGAGATTGGTTTATCAACTTTATCAGGTCTTTTTCAGGGCTAAATGAGATAAGGTTAACCTGAGGGTTAGCCCTCTGGAAGCATTCAGTTGGCCGTGCCCCAGGGCCCTGTGTCCTGTGGTCTTTATCCTCACACACTCACTTGTCCTGCTTCTACTCACTTTACAAAAAAGCTTCTGCATGGTGGATTATGTTCAGAAATATTCACTCCCTCCCCATGACTCCCATGGGAAGAAAATAATTGCCCACGGCATCGATGGTGCACTTGGCTGTGAGAGTTGTTTTGGCCAATGGGATATCATCAGCCATGAAGCAGTAGAGTCTTGAGAAGTGTTTTCTTACTTGAGCTTACAATTTTTTTTGAGAGTTTATTTATTTATTTGAGAGAGCGAGAGAGAGAATGAGCAAGGATGAGTTCAAGAGAGGCAAAGGGAGAGAGAAAGGGAGAAGCAAACTCTCCACTGAGCAAGTAGTCTGATGTGGGGCTTGATTCCAGGACCCTGGGATCATGACCTAAACTGAAGGCAGATGCTTAGTGACTGAGCCATCCAGGCACCTCTGAGCTTACACTCTTGAACCTCTGCCATCCCCATGAGATGAAAGTGCCCAGGATACAGAGTTCATTCCAGGAGGAAGACAAAAGTCACAAGGAACAGAGCTGAACCATGGCAGACAAAGCCATGCCAGATCAGCAGCCCACCAGCTGAGCCCAAGCAGCCGCAGATCCCTGAGTGAGCCCATGTGATAATACAACGCTGGCAACCAGCACACTTACAAGCTAAAAAAACTCAGGTTGTATGTCCCTGAGGTTTTTGTGGATATTTCACATGTAATGATACTATGGCCATAGTTATCTGAAATAACCAGTAAACTAAAATATCAATGGCTGACAAGGTTTCATGTTTCCTTCTTCTGAAAGACATGGGAAGCTACCACCCTTAGTTGTTCAATAAATATTTAAGTGAGTACTATTACCAGATGCCCAAGAGTACTTCCTTTTCTGTCGTACAGGGGACTCTTTTCTGAAGAAGCCTACCTAAGGCAGTATAGGATCATTCTAGAGCCAATGCCTTTGTCTCAATGTGACTCCCCTCAAAGCACAACATGATTTGCTCCACACACAGGACTTGGGCTAGTTCCTTCCCTTTAATCTCTAGACATCTCTCTGCCTTGTGGACTCTGGGCATCGCTTTGCTCCCCTCATCCTCAGGGCTGAGCATCCTGGAAAGCCCTGCAGTGTTGGTTGAAGAGGTTGAATTTCATTAGGTGGCAAGCTCTTCCCTTCCTTTTTCAATAAAGTGCTCCAAAGCACGCTCCCTATCTTTTCCATGTACTTAGGCTGTCATTGCACACAAATTCCACATTATGTGGGCTTTTGGGGTGTGGAGGAAAAGACAGAAGCTAATAAGGACTTTCTTTCCTTTAGTTGGGGTTCCCTCAAGATGGGGCTCGCGGTGGGATTACAGCAAGCCTTTGCTCTCGGAAGTCTGGGGCTGCAGCCACACAGAAGAGGGTGCTCTTGTGTAAAGCTGTGGCTGGCTTCCTGGGAGGAGGTGAAGTTTCCTCGTTTCTTACTGAGCAGATGATTTGTTACTTATGAGGGCTGGTAAATGTAGTCTGTATTAGCTCACACAGATTCTGCAACAACAGTTAAAAACCTCAAACTTCAAAATTATCAGGAAACTCATTTGTGTTGAGGCCGCACACGCACCGCTTCTGCTGTTCTGATAGGGCACGGCCAACTTTTATCTGCACCCTCCCCATTGATAACCCCACTGGCCAGGCTCTCCAAATGAAAACTCTCAAGGAATAGGGACAAAAAGAGTGCCATTCCTTTTCGATTTTTAAAGTTGCTTTTGCCATTTGGGAAATAACTAGTTAGCTATTAACTCATTAGTCACACAAATATTTATTGAGGGTTAATTTTAGCTTTCTAAGGCTTATAAGGAAAGAAATTAAAACCTCTTTCCTACCAACCAGGCCCAAGCAATCCGGTCCCTGCTTCTCGTTCTGAAAGAATCTCAAGTTAACTGCCTTGTTCTTGGCTTTTGGCAGCCTCAGGCTTTGCTTTCATATTCCATTTTATTAGTATTATTTCTTTTCTGGCTCTCCTAAAGTCTGCTTTTCCTTCATTCTCCAGAGCTCAATATAGCTATCATATTTTCAGCGAGACTTTCCCTAAGCCTGTATATTAGTCACAGTTCTCCAGAGAACCAGTCAAAGATACAGAGATGTACAGGTGTAAATTTATTAAAAGGAATTGGATCCTGTGATCATGGAAGCTGAGAAGTCCAAGACCACTAGTTGGCAAGTGGGAGAACCAGGACTGCTGACAGTGTAGGTTCTAGTCAGAGTCTGAGTCCAAAGTCAGGAGAAGAGTGATGTCTCCACTCAAAGGCAGCCTGGTAGGAAGAGAGAGACTTTTAGTTCTTTTCAGGCTTCCAACTGATTGGATGAGGCCCACCCACACTGAGGAGTTACTCAGTTTACTCATTCAAATGTTACTCTCATCCAGAAACGCCTGCATAAACACACCCAGAAAAATGTTTAACCAAGTATCTAGACACCCCATGGCTCAGTCAAGTGGACACACAAAATCAATCATCATAGCCCTCTTCTGAATTGTCCCCCCTAATTACTATTGGCTTGTCCTGTTGATCTTCTTCTTGGTGTTTGTCATAATTGGCACATGTCTTGTTTGTTTATTTGTCCCATTCCTGTCTGTTTCTCTTGCTACAGTGTGAGTTCCACAAAGGCAGGACGGACTCTTGTCTTTATTTTTCTGTCCCTCTAGCTCTGAAGAACGGAGACCCAATGACACTTGTATTTCTGAATGACATGTGTACAACTGAAAGATAAAATAATTATACTATGACACAAAAAAGTATCAAAAAGAAATATTAACAGAATGTTATAAGAATATGGGAAAGCAGAAACCTAGATCTCTGTGGAAGGGTCAGGAAAGGCTTTAGGATGAGGGGATGAGAGCTGGGTCCTGGAATAGGGTGAGGGGGCAAGTAGGCAGCAGACGAGGAGCAGAACGGAATTGAGATTCACACAGCAGGCTGAGTAATGCATGCCAAGGCGGGGGCCTGAAGGGATCCACACACTGTGGAATGCTAAGAAAGTCGGGGTGTCCAGGCATCAGAGCAGATTGAGAAAGGTCTTTATGCTGCTGCAGGATCCAGGGGTGATGAGGCAGGACCTGGGAGGCCAGGAAAGTCTGGAGTTTTGAACAGGGCTCTTCAAAACATGTCAAAACTTTGCTGAATGTACAACATTACTAGCCTGCTTCACTCTGGAGGCAGAGTGGATAATAGGGAGGAATGGGGAGAAGTTGAGGCCCAGGAACCAGTTACAACCTTTGGATGAGAAAAGATAAAAGAGCAGCAGGCAGCCTGGGGCTTTGGGGCTTCGGCAGAAGCTAGAGTTCCCGACAGGCGGACCAGGATGTGGGTGTTGGTAAGGCTGGCCTGTGGCTTTGAGACAGGCCCCCAGGGTCCAGGGTTTCCTCCAGCATGAGACAGCCTTCTGATGCAAGAGATGGCTTGGTGCTGCAAGGACATGAGATGGGGAGGTGGACACAGAGCATCATTGGGGTTGGGGGCTAGATGAGATGTGGGGAACCTGCCAGATGGCAGGGTGGGGTCACACAAGGGGCTGAAGGGTCCTTCCTGGCCAGTGGGCAGATCTGGAAGGGAGCCATTGAATGGACTGAGCAGGTTCAAGCAGAACAAAAGAGGAGAAAGGAAATTTGGGGACACTTCTTTTTTTTTTTTTATTTTTATTATTTATTTGACAGGCACAGATCACAAGTAGGCAGAGAGAGAGGGGGAAGCAGGCTCTCTGCTGAGCAGAGAGCCTGATGCGGGGCTCGATCCCAGGACCCTGGGATCATGACCTGAGCTGAAGTCAGAGGCTTAACCCACTGAGCCACCCAGGTGCCCCGGGGACAATTCTGAAGTAGAATTTATAAGACCTGGTAAGTAATTAGAGTTATGGGGGTGATAAACAAAACAAAACAACATCGAGAATGGCTTCCTTAGAAATTAGAAGGAAGGACTGGAAGAATAACAGCCTGGGGAGAAGTATTTCAGGAAGATTGTGTCCTCGAAGTAGAACTCTTCAATGCGCTGCTTCACCTGGACGGCCCGCAGCAAGCTGTGGATATTTAGGCAGGGGGAGTTTTTCTAAGAACTACTCACCAAATAGGTCCATAGGGAGAAGATCCATTTCTCGGTTCTAAACCATTTGCATTCCAGAACAGTGCTCTTCTTGGGAACAGACACAGCGAATGCACCCCGTGACCCCCATGCCCTCATATGCTTCGTTTGCCTTTCCACCGGCAGCGACAGCGGCGCTTACTGACTGAGCACGGACTGTGATCATAACCACTGTTTATGAAGCACTGCCTACGTCCCAGGATCCTTGGAGGCCGTCTCCACGTGTTGGCTCAATCGGATGCCTGCAGGCACCCAAGGGAAGGAAGCACATCGTCATCCCCCTATTACAGGGGGAGGAGCTAAGGCCCAATGAGGAAAGTGACTTGCAGGGGGTGGGGGGTGAAGCCATCAGACCCCTGGATGTCCTCTGCATATTAATATCCTCAGTCTCCCTGACACATGTGGCCATTATGATTATCCCCTTTTTATGGGAATGAGGAAGGCCAGGTGTGAGGTTACATCAATTTCCCCAAACCATCCAGCCCACAAACGCTGGACTTGATATGTAAGCCACCATTTTTAAGCCATGCCACAGAGAGGGTGTTTAGTGTAAGAGCCTGACAGTTAGCTTTATTGATTGTCATGTAAATGCCTGAGAGTAAGCTTTTGGTTGCCCTGGCATGGCATCCATTTCAGAGACATCTATTTCTCAAATGAGCAAATATTGTCAGCTACACAACTAGATAAAGAGCCAGGCTGCCCCGCCATGAAGTTACCCTCTTCGGGAGCCCTGCGAGAAACATAGAGAGCTGACTGCTTCCTTTTCTCTTTTCGTGCTTTAATACCTGCTATTGGGGTTTAAATTCACCAATAAAGAGAGAATCCGTGAAACCCTAGCCCCCCTACACACACCCTCCACCCCAATTGAAACAGAACCCCCGGTCCATGCTCACCCTCTGTCTCTAACCACACCCAGCCAGTGCAGCCCTGAGTGTTTTGTGCTCCCTCCATAACTTTGAGTTAATAAACCTTGTTTTTCCAAAGTTCCCTGATGGTTGTGATAGGTCCCCCCAAAATGAGTCTGTGATTAAAGGAGCGAGACTGATATAAAGCGAAGGTCAAGCAAAGCATTATTCCACGCCAAGCATCAAGAATCAGACTGAACATTCGTGGACACACCTCTTACAAGAGAAGGCGACCCTTCTCTAGTTTACAGACTAGCTTTTAAGGGCAAAGGCCATGTGGTTGGGCCTGGCCACACACAGGTGGCCAATGAGATTGTAACACAGGGAGGAAACTCCACAGTCATGTTAGGTCACACATAAGTGACCAATTGAATTACAATTTACCCTATAGTAGACATTTGACCTAGCCTATCACCTTGGTTAGAATTGGCGCCCAAAAGGCTCCCAAAGGGAGAGACCCATACTCCTTGGTAACTAGGGAGACAGTATGCATCCCCCCACTGATCAGATGTCTCCACTTGGCCTGACTCACCCTTGTATCTGGGCTTTGTTACCTGAGGCTGGTTTCTGGGACTTGTTTTTAAGTCCCCTGGGGGAAGGGGAGCAGGGGCAGCTTAAGGGTTAAACAACAAGGTTATTGTTTAACCTTGATGGAAGCCTCTGGCTAAATAGGTCCTTACAGTTGTTGCTGAGCTGAGTCTTGGAATCGTAATAAGAATCACAAGGGTTCCACTGGCCATAATATTGGCTTGGGTCCAGAAGAAAGTCTGTGGGGGCTGCCACAAGCAGTCGGGGCTCAGGGGAGCCCCACAAACACGCTTTACTGACAGCATTACTCTCAACAGACTGAGGCTGACACAAAACAGGGGACCACTTCCAGAGCTCTTCTGCTCTGCTCTGTTCAAAAGTAAACACACAAGGAAACAGATAACATTTTAAAAGTAGAAAATTTGAGCAGTGACTGTTTATCAAACACACGATGAGAAGTGCTTTCCTTCGCTGACCCCTGCAAAAGTTACTGTCATTTTCCATGTCGCAGACGAGAGTTTTGGACAATGTAATTTGCTTGAGGTCACATGGTGAAAGACAGCCAGGATTCCAACCTGGGTGTGACTCGTGGGTTTTAATCACATGGAAAAGACCCTCTCTGAGTTGGCTGTTGGATGCCACCTTCTTTCACTTTTCGTCTCAGCTTTTGTATCTATGGGGAGGGTTTATTATTATTTTTTTTAAGGGGATGGTATAAAAACATCTCTCCCTCCTACCTCCTTCCTTCTCCTGCCTCCAGCGCTCATTCTGCCTAAAATCAGACCCTTTCTTTCAACATGTCTGTCTCTGTTGACTCTGAAGATATCATCAGACCAGCAGATACCACTTGGGCAGCACAGGGCAGAATCCTCATGATGAGTGAAGCCAGATTAGCAGCAATCTCTGTCGCGAGGCCTTTATTTCGACCAGCCAGGAAAAGAAATTGAGAAGAAAGTGGCTTCTTGCAACCCAGAACACACTTCCCTCCATGTTAACTGTATATTGTGTCCTATCCCACATGCTCTCTCTCCCCACGTGTAAAAGCATGGTGAGAATCATCAGTGGGGGTGAGCCACCCTCATCTTCTACCCCCAGATTTCTCCCTGGAAATATCCCATTAGTCAAGCTATCTCACCAGCCGACCAGGACGACATGACTGATTATGTGAGGAGTTCCTTTTGAGCTCTGGGACCAAACGCGGATTTAAGAATTAGATTTCTGTCTCCTTACTCTCCTAACCTTGGCCTCTTCCTGGGGATGAACTTGATACATCTGGAATGGAGCGACCAGAATATCAGACCAGAGACAGTATTCATATTGGAGTTTTATAAAAGGAGATGTAGAAATCGCTGTCTTCCCAGTGAATTTTGCTGTGTGTGTACTCCGATTTGCAGCAGAGGAAGTGCAGTGGAGGGCGGCTGTTTCTCCTCTAGTGGCTATAGTTTTAGTCTTCCTTTTAGACTAGAAAGTGAATGAGGTGTTTGATTTGTGGTTGGGTGTTCATTTCTATGTTCCCGGCTCTTAATTTCTAGAAGCGACTGAGTGATGACAAGAAAGGACGAGGTATTACCTAGAGTTCTGAAGGAAAGGGGGTCATGCCATGCCACTCCATGGAGGGCCATGTGGGGGAAGCACCAGGTTTGATCAGAAGGCAGAAACAAGAGTGATGGAAAGGCATAGGCCATGGCTTTTACTGGGATTTCCAGGAGAAAGGCCAGGCCAGGCAGAGGAAATAGCTTAGCATTAACTAGTTTGGATCATTCCAGCAGGCTTTGGGGCATGGAGGCTATCCGTCGCTGTTTAGTACAAGACCCTGGGTTGATTAGGGCAGGAAATATTGGCGTGATGTGAAAGTTCGATAAAGCAGACAGCTGAAGGTATGGACCTGGCATCAGTCAGAGGGTTTACGATATAAGCTGGATCACAGGGGAGATGTCAACAACTTTGGACATTAGTTTAGTTCTATGATTAATGGATGCCAAATAGATAAACACAGAGTCCAAGGAAACAGAACGTTATGACGGAAAACACTAGAGGATACATTCTATCTTCCCTTCCATCCCATTTCTTATTTTCCCTCACTCCCCCAGGCCAGCAGGATGGATGGGTGAATTGTTGATCTCAAGCTGGGTGGCTTTTGGTTGTGTTCACCTCAAGCTGTGATTGCATACATCTAGAGCTTTGGTGTTTGCCTTCATGGGCAATGAACAGCTGTCCCACCATCCTACCCCAGGACTGGGACTCTCTGGAGCACTGCCAGGGCCCTGACTTCAGTGGTCACCACAAGATGGGACATATCCATGAGCTGTGGACTCAACACTTTCCGTATAGGAAGTGTGGAGACCAAAGGAGAGTCCTGATGTCATGTACCTGAGGAATCATGATTTGATTTGGAAGGGAGGAGATGGATATGCAGATTTTAACAGAAGTCTTCAAAACAACAGTGATTATGGAAGTGTGCAGGAGTTTGGCTGCTTATTTGGGGAACAGTCAGAATGCAGGGATGAAACCAGAGTGGCCAGTACCTACAGTCCCAGTTCCCCCATTGTTATAACCCCAAATATGTCTTCCATGATTATTTGAAAAAATCAGAGTCAATCTTTTCAGACTGTATGTCTGCAGTAAATGTGAATGTCTCTAGTAAGCTGAAATTTTATAGGAATGGCTCCTGTGCTAAAATATATAAAAATGTAAATAAAGAATTTGTAGAGGAAAAATGCACTTAGTGATGGGCTCATACCTCATTCTTAGGAGGGAAGAAAATAGCTGAAAATTCTTTCAGAGTAACCACATAAAAAGAATACATTCACATTCTTTTAGATTTATTTCTCCTTTTGTGTTCCTACCACGGGAAGAGAGAGAGCCCTTCCTCTACCCTTTGTATGTATTTCATGTCACCTTATTTCTCAGTTGGTTTTATTTGCCAGGGTGTAGAGAATTTCCAAACTTCTGTATGAAAAATATCCATGCCTCCAGAGAAAATATACGTGGTCTGAAGTTGATGAATTAGGAAATAAAGATGCAGATAGAAGAGCTGGACACTGTAAAGAGTTTTTTTAGAAAGTAGATTGGCATGAGGCACCTGGATTGTAGAAATTCTCACTTTTGTTTAATACCATTGTTCAATACTGAATTTTTAACTATGTTCTTGTGTTATGTTATAATTGAGAGGGAAAGTGCATGCAAGTGTGAGAGAGTGGTGACAGGCTTGTCAGTCAACATCTAGAACTGTGGAGACAGGATCCGCTGAATGGAACAAGGCACAAGTGACACCATGATGTCAGTATACAGATCTTTTGCTTGATCTCAGAGTGGGTCTTCGATCTTCCCACACAGATTCTGACAGCGGTAAAATGGAAACAAACCCTGTATCTTCCTACTGTAATTTATCTCAATCTGTATGCTAAAATAAATGTCAAAATGTTATGTATGACAACTACAGGAATATGGTTAATGTAGAAACAGGTGGAATTAACATAACATGGGGAACTTAGCATGATTCAATGTATTTTTAACTTCTGTTATCTGTGTGTCATCATAGCAAAACCATCTAAAAACACTGTAAGATTAAATGAAACTGTGTAGCCATTTCTGAAGGCAGAGCTTTATAAATGAAAATATTGTTTGTCTTTCTAATTGAGAGCACAATTCCTAAAATTCATGAATTATACTATAATACTACAAATACTACATTTTCCCTTGGGAGGACTTTATACCATTTCTCAGAGGTTTAGGAAACACAGGAATTCAGGAAAGCCTGGGTAATTCAGTTGGTTAGCCATCTGACTCTAGGTTTTGGCTCAGGTCATGATCTCAGGGTCATGAAATCGAGCCCAAGCTGGGCTCCACACTGGGCATGGAGCCTGCTTAAAAGTTTCTCTTTCCCCCTCCCTTTTTTCCTCCTCCACTACCCCCTTTCTTAAAAAAAAAAAAAGAAAAAAAAAAAGAACACTGGAATTGTGCTAAGTTTTGGACACAAGCTAGAGTCACAGAATTTCAAGGTCAAGTAATTGCATTTTATAGCCCAAACCATCCCTGGCTCAGCATGAGTCTTATGATGGATGAGTCTAGGGATACTTGTATTCTCATCACAACATTGTAATAGTCAAGCTTGATATGGACACTTTCCCAAATGGGGACTTTGATCTCAAGCCTGCAACACAGAGACCCTTCCTGAGTTTCCAGCCAGCCTGCTCACCCTGTGTATTTCAGACTTTCCAGGTCTAAGACCACATGACTTGATTCCTTAAAATAAATGTTTCTCTCTTTCTCTTTCTCTCTACACACACACACACACACACACACACATTTTGAAAAATCTCACGGATCATTAGATCATTTGGAGCCTCACACGACTAACAAATTCTACAAATTAAGACCCATTCTGTCTTCCTCTAGCTTCTAGACACACACAACAGTGTTTACATCTGTATGTTCATCATTTAGAATAAGATTGATCCCACTTCTGACAGTTTTTCCCACAATTGAGAAATCTAGAAGAAATGTAGAAAATATCTCAAGTCATGTAGACCCCACCTCGAAATTACCACAGAACAAAAATAATGATGGGTCTAGTGTCAAGGTCAAGAGCAAGAGATTTGCAGTCAGTTTGAATCTGGGTTTCAGTCTCCATTTGTTAGCTGTGTGACCTTGAGCAAGTTATCCAACTGTTCTGACCTTCTGCTTCCTAGTCCATAAAATGAGATAAAATACCCACCTGGCAGGGTTGCCAGAAGGTTTAAGTAAGACTAAGTGTGTGAAGCGCTTAACACAGTGCCTGTGACATGGTGGGTGAGTGACGAATGGGGACTGTGGTTACTCTGGTGGAGACGTTGCATAACGTGTGATAAGCTTACACTCTCTCTAAAATGCTGCTGACAGCCTTTCATTCCTTCAACTCAAGCAACATGCATGGGTCTTCCTTGAGTAAGTGCAATAAAGAAAAATAATAATTCTCACTGCTTTCCTCCTCACTCCGTTTCTGACCCCAGCCCCCACCTCCGGTTCTTGGGCTATTTCCTATAAGCCTCTTCATAGACATCAGCTTCTCTGGGACATTCTTCATGGACCCTCTTGGGCTGGGATGGTGCCCCTAACTGATGATTCCATAATGCTCGGTGCCTATCCATATTATTTCCTTGCTGGACTACTTGTAGTTGTTTAAATGAGAATCTTTCGGCAAAATAGTAATTTATTCATCTTTATATCTCTATTATTAGTAGAGTAGGCTGGAATGTCCTAAGCACAAAAAAATCTTTAGTTCAATGAATGAATGATGAATGAATGAACACCCCAGCCATTTTTACCCAACAGATTATCCTTCTGAAACAAAACAATTTCTACCCTATTTCCTATGCACTAGCCTAGAACCTTAAGGTTCTTTTATTTGTTAACGAGTTGTAGTATTTTGAGAACTAATTTGCTTTATTTGCATTGAAAAAAAATTCATCTCCAGAGATGTATTTCTAACTTTGGGCATTGGCTATCTACCACTCTCCTTGCTCTGAATGATTTTTAGCATCTCTATGCAATTTCTAAATGCAATGTCCCAGTAAGCCCATTCGCACAGTTGGCATAAAAGACATTGTGTTTGTTCATACAACTGGCTCAGTGAACAAGAATGAGAAATTGAGTTATTTATTCGATGACTCAGGCCGTGATTACTAAATTGGAATTCACCTCTGTACCTTGAGGGAGTGGAGAAAAGAAATCTAATGGATTAAATGAGAGTGCTGCTTGTCTCTCCGTACCTCTGCCGGGAGCATTGTGCATGGGATAATTAAGTCCCCGGAAGAGGAAAACTGGCCATGAAATAAAAAAATACAGACTTATCATCCATAGTAAGTGGCCAGGTGCTGGGCTCACCCAAATATTCTTTGTTAACAAATACATTTTTCTAATCTGGAAGTTTCTAGTCCTAAATGTTCATACCTCCCTAGGATTACTCAGCCCTGTGATATTTTTTTGTGGGGCTTATCTATTACTTGACATCAGGGCAATGTGTATTTTTCCTTTGTGAACACTGTGTAGTAGGGGATATGTGAAATACTATCACATGTGGGGAGGTAAAGGAGTCTGTCATCGGGGAGGAGGCCAACAGAAACTGCATGATCTGGGAATCTGGTGGACAATAGCAACGATGCAAATCCCATCGCCTTTAACAGAGTGCCTGAAGTATGTGAGGAAGGGGCAGTCCATTTTCCCTCCTGTTCATCTGTCTTACCTGTGTCCCTGCCTCCCTGCCTACCAACATGCCCGACAGCCCTACAGGCATTAACATGTGAGCAATGGTATGTGACCAGTATTTTTCTTTTTCTTTTTCTTTTTTTTTTTTAAAGATTTTTTTATTTATTTGACACAGAGAGAGATCACAAGTAGGCAGAGAGGCAGGCAGAGGGAGAGAGGAAGAAGCAGGCTCCCTACCAAGCAGAGATCCTGATACGGGACTCGATCCCAGGACCCTGAGATCATGACTTGAGCTGAAGGCAGAGGCTTATTTTAGAGGCACCTGGGTGGCTCAGTGGGTTAAGCATCTGGCCATGATCCCAGGGTCCTAAGATCGAACTCTGCATTAGGCTCTCTGCTCAGTGGGGAGCCTGCACACCCTCTCCCTCTTCTGGTGCTCTCTCTTGCTCACTTGCTTGCTCGGTCTCCCTCTCTCTAATAAATAAATAAAATCTTAAAAGATATTTATTTACTTACTTGGGGAGGGAGGGGCAGAGGGAAAGAGAGAGAGAGAGAAGAAAGAGATAATCTCAAGCAGGTTCTGGGCTGAGCACAAAGCCTGATGTGGGGCTCAATCCCAGGATACTGGGACTATGACCTGATCTGAAGACAGATGCTCAAAAGACTGAGCCACCCAGGCACCCCTTATTCATAGTTTTTCTTAAAGAATTGAAGTATTTGTTGAATGTCCCCCATTAGGCAAGCAAGGTATGTAGACCCTGATTTTCTAAATTATAAAATATCTCCCAGTTACTGCCTTTCCCGGGTAGCAAAATGCTACCTCTTTCTTGTTCTGTTGGCCCTGCTCTCACCTTGCGTTTCTCGGAGAAGGAACTAGAAGCCCCAGCCCAGGTGGAGTCCTCCTGGATCCAGGCACACACACGAAGGGGAAGGGGAGACCGTTGTGTATTCTCTGAGGTAGTTCCCCGGAGTCTGTGAAGCCAGGCTGTGGAGCACGGGCCACGTCACTGGGGACGCCCACGTGCGGGCAAGCAGTCCCTGCTGACTCGGGTGGCAGCCCCATCAGGTTCAGGCTTTGTGATACAGGGACGGACTTCTGATTTTATTTCAGATAGACTTGGAAAGATCTCGTTTTCTTCTCCTTTTAATTTCTACCCTAAAAACAAACCAAACCAAAAATACAAACCAAAAAAAATCTGTCAGCCAGAAGCAGCCCATGAGAACATCCTTTGCTTTGTTACCAAATGAAGCATTATGATTTCCAATCCCATGTAATCAATTCAAAAATTAATTTTAGGCTCTCTCCAGAATGTTTCCTTTCAAACAACAAAAGTCATTTATGCTATGTTGACTCTTGTGGCAAATTAAATAATAGAACCCAAAATAAGAAATATGAGTTAAAGTCTATGCTTCCCACTTAAGTTTTCTGAATC
Source organism: Mellivora capensis (assembly GCA_004024625.1). Taxonomy (NCBI): domain Eukaryota; kingdom Metazoa; phylum Chordata; class Mammalia; order Carnivora; family Mustelidae; genus Mellivora; species Mellivora capensis. The sequence goes on along the minus strand of PISX010013372.1, from coordinate 25,278 downwards.
TTGGACCATTAGACGCATATACCTAAAATGTCACACACACACACACACACACACACACACAAATTTCCTTTAAAAGTTTTTTTTGAGCCACAGACCTTTTCCAAAAGAGAGAATTCTGTAATAGTTCTTCATTTTGATTTAATTTAAATAAGAGCAGAGGAGGTAAAGAAACAAAAAATATATTAAATGCTTACTCTCCAAAAAAGTCTTTACTCATGTTACTTAATTCCTAAAATCACCCTGTCACGTAGAATCCATTGGCCTCCACTGACAGATGAAGATACAGAAGCTAAGAGAAGTAAGAGGCTTCCTTAAAATTACCCAGCTAATAAGAGACAAAGACATTACACTACAGGCTTGCATTTGTGAGAGCAAGGTTAAAATGTGCATGACCATACTGTAAAACTAAATAAAACAAATACTACATGAAAATATTTCTAAATACTGGGGGAACCCAGAGGAAGAAGAGATTAAACCTGCCATTCCCAGGCTGGTGGGGCTTTGCCATCTTCCACATGTGTCTTCCGAGATGACTCTGGTTGTTGACATCAGCCAGTCAAGGAGGAAAGAGGACGGGGACTGCAAGCCAGGATATTTGATCCTAGACGTTTATTAACTGGTCTCTACTGGCAGATTTCCTCCTCCAGCCCATCCTCTACCTAGAGATCAGCTAGCCAGCCTGTCATCACATGTGTCTCTGCAGGTTCTTAAAAATAAGGATTCCTGGGGGACGTCTGGGTGGCTCAGTGGGTTAAAGCCTCTGCCTTCGACTCAGGTCATGATCCCAGGGTCCTGGGATAGAGCACCCGCATCGGGCTCTCTGCTCAGCGGGGAGTCTGCTTCCTCCTCTCTCTCTGCCTGCCTCTCTGCCTACTTGTGATCTCTGTCTGTCAAATAAATAAATAAAATCTTAAAAAAAAATAAGGATTCCTGTGCCCTGTGCTCACCCCCAGAAGAAGCTGATTTAGTAAATCTGGGGTCTTTATTTCTGACAAGCTGAATAGGTAGTCTGCCAGTATCTGGGGCCACATTTGGCAAACCAACCCCTGCCAGACTCTTGGATCTAAAAAACCACAACTGATCACATCATCTCATTTATAAATCTCCGTGCCTCTTCACTGATAGCCCCAGAACAATCCAGTGTTTTAGCTGAAGGTACAAGGTCAATCACGTGAGGGCCTCAGACCCCCTTTCCTATCCTATCTTCTGTCACTCCTTGAGCTTCCAAGCAAGGACCACAAACTCCTTGCACAACCCTATGTGTCGGATATTCTGCTTTGCACTGGAAGCCTTGCCTTCCAAACTCTGTGCATTGCTGTTTGTCTTTCTTGATGCAGCTCCCGTGTCAAATCATTGACCCTCTCACATTACCCTGTGGCTTCTTTCCTTTATATATTCAGAGGGGTTTTTTGTTTTTGTTTTTGTTTTTGCTAATATCTCTGTAGTAACTCTTATCCGTTGTATTAAAAATGTCTCTGTTTACTGGCTGGTCTCCTCTGGTAGACTGTGGGTCTCTGGGAACAGAAACTGTCTTATGTACCATTATCTCCTTTGTACTTGGCAAAATACTTGCCAAGGTTAAGTGTTTGATAAATGTTTCAATACATTTACACAGTGATGAGAGAGCTGCTCATTCCCTTGAACTCTGGAAAACAGTTAGAAAGGAAACAAAACAGAAGAGGGAAAAAGGTCATTCCTCCAACCGCAGACATTAATTCACTGAAGAACCAAAGTTTAAGGGCGATGCCTATCGGAGCAATGTGCATTTGGTGTGGAAGAGCCTGCGTTGCTGGGCTGCGGAGTGGGACCAAACAGCCGGGCAGGGCCTGGGCAACAGGAGTGAGAATGAAGGCAGGAGGGTTCCAGGGTCGACCTGCAAGCAAAGTGGTAGCTAACCAGTTTGAGTTGTCCAAACCGAACATTATTCCCGCCCCTCCACCGAGGAGTAAGTCAAAGAATCTCTGTCATTTCAGCCTTGTCAGCAGCAGGGGCTCCACTGCACGGCGAGTCTGATAAGGCCAGTGGAGACAGACATTAGCGCTACATGTTGGCAAGAATAACCATTATTCCCACTCTTCCAGCCGCTCCTATCAAGGCTTCGAGGGAAACTGCCCCACCACACAGTTAGCACATAGGGCCAGGAGAAGGGTGGGATGGGCCAGGACGGGAGGACTCCATCTCCTGACGGAAAGAAGCACCCACGAGGGGTGCCTGGACGGCTCAGTCGGTTAAGTGTTTGATTTTGGCTCAAATCATGATCCCAGGGTCCCTGGACTGAGCCCCATGTCAGGCTCCCAGCTCACTGGGGAACCTGCTTTTCCCTCTGCCTGCCAATCCCTCTGCTTGTGCTCTCTTTCTGTCAAATATATAAATACAATCTTCAAAAGAAGAACCCATGAGAGTAAATATGGTGAACTCAGGTGAAGGATAAAGATAATCGACACATTTACAGCAGATTACATTGGCATTTGCTACCAGCACAGACTTGAATTGGTCTGAAAGGCAAATGGTAAACTTTCCCTGCGGCTGACTGTGTTAGAACACAGCTATGTTGTCTCTCTCATCTTAACTGCATCCCAAGGCATCCCTGATTTGAAGGTTTCGGGTGCTCCTCCTTGCTCAGTGCTCCTGCCTGATTAGGACTCTCCTTGTAGTGAGACCCAAGTAAATTTCTAAGTGTTTTAGATCCATTCACTCATTTACCTGCACAATAATCATACAAAGTGAAGAAGATGAGGTTTAATTAACTTGGTTAAGGGATTTAACAAGATCACAGATTTAATTCAGGGGTCTGGAAGATGAAGGAAAGAATTTCACATGTGGAATCCCAGGTGACTAAAACACCACACATTTCATCAAATTGAAGACACCGTAAGTTTCTAAGATGCGCCCTTATTTTATACATTGTCACAAAGAGGGCGGGCGGCAGGAAAGACCTGGCAATTAAAATTATAACCCAACATTGTTATTGCATTCTTAATAAGTTTTCAAAATTTTACCCCCCAAAAATGTGCATTTGGGAATTAATGAGATAAAATGTTTTGAGGAGGAGAACTTTTGCCGCCCACGTGGTTATGCCACCTGTTGTAAAAATACACCCAGCATGACCATGGAGAAGACCCACAAACATCCTACAAAATATCCTACAAAAGGATATTCCAGAAAAAGTGAGCTTATTGTATGACCTTCTTATGTCCAAGGATTTTCTTTTTAATCCTTTAAAATAAACTGGGGTTTTGTATGAAGCTTTATGATTACTGATGCTTCTGGATTCCTGGGCTGAAAAATGGTTTCATCCCCCCCACATAATTTAGAATACTTGGACTCTACAGTAAAAAGTAAGACAAAAGATTTGGCTCTGATTTCCTAAAGACAGCACTTCAGCAAAACATGGCTTATGTGATAATTTCATGAGGCAGAATGTGTCTCTGCATCTTAAACAGGTTTCTCTAAGTAATGGATTGGTTCGAGTTTAATAAACTGAGGATCTGATATGCCGACCCTGTTCTCCAAGAACGGTACCCCAAAATAACAAATACCAACTAGAAAAGGATGCCCCTATTCTTTAACCACTAAAAAGATCATAATTTATGAGACAAGGAGAAAATGAAAATTGAATTGAAAAATATTTGAGGGGCGCCTGGGTGGCTCAGTAGATTAGGCATGTGCCTTCAGCTCAGGTCATGATCCTAGGGTCCTGGGATAGAGCTCCCTGCTCAGAGTGGAATCTGTTTCTCCCTCTGCCTGCAGCTCCTCCTACTCTTGCTCTATCTCTCTCTCAAGTAAATAAATAAAATTTCTGAAAAAATTTTGATTGTGAAAATAAAAAATCAGTATGTCAAAACTTGCCTAATGTAGTTAAATAGTACTTGGAGAAAACTTTAGGGCCTCATCTATACCCATTAGAAAAATGTATAATGGATATAAACAGGCAACACATAATACAAAACAAATTATCAATAAATATATGAAAAACTGCCCAAATCCACAGGTAGCTAGGAAATGCTTATTAAAACAATAAATAATATTTCACTCCTGCAAAATTGGCAAAAAAAGTTTCTGATAATAGCAAATGTTGGCAAAAGTATAGGAAAATGAAAATACTCATTCAGTTCTGGTGGGAATACAAATTGGCACAATCACTCTGGAAAGCGATTTGGCATATCTAGCAAAGTTGAAAACATATTCTTGCGCTTTGTGTTATGGAAAATTCTTCCATAGGCACACAAGAGGCAGGGGAAAATGTTCAAAGCAATTTAAAAAAATTGTGGTATATTCACAGCATTTGAAATGATTCAAAATTTCAGAATATAATGTGGTGTGGAAAAAGCAAGTTGCAAAAGGATATCTAGGGTGATAATTTAGGTAAATACTATGATTTGTTTATGACTATATCTCTCTATAGAAAATTCCATTTTGAAAAAACATTCATGGAAATAATATATGTCAACCTCAGGATAATGGTTCTCTCTGGAGGTGGGGGAGACGAAAGTAATGGAAAACGAAGACTTGATTTGTATCTGATGTTTTATTTCATTTACAAAAATAATGAAGAAAAAGAAAACATAAAGCCAATATAACAAAAATCTAAAATCTGTGAAATCCGCCTGATGGTTATATGAGAGCATGCTATCTTGTTTTCTGAATGTCGGAAGTAAGTCACATCTAAAATAAAGCAAGAAAATCATGTGTAATATTTTTGCTTTAGCAAATCCAGGAAACAGGAAAAAAAAAGAAAAGACTTGGAGGCCTTGAGTTGCCAATTTGGACTGAGAGTGTGAAACTAAAAAATGTAGTTTTTTTTCTGAAGACCAGCCTTGCCTGGTGTACAATTTTGCTCTGGTTGCGGGTGCCAACAAAGTTCCATGGGCATTTTCTCAGCTCAGGACATCCTGTTGAGTTATGACAACCCTTGGCAAGGTCAGCTGCACCTACCACACATCATGACTCTCCAGAGTCCCTGAGTAACAGGTTGGAGAAAGGATCCCTTCTTAGTTTTGCTTCAGAGAGCTGGAGTTTTAAATTAGGACTAGCGGGACCTTGTGCAACAATTTTGGCTCAGTGTTGTGCCCTTTTTGTGCCCTTTCCCCTACAGATCAGAGGAAACTGTGGCTCTACATCGCTCTGTGTTCTCTGGGCAGGAAGTCCCTTCAATGTGCTCAGATATAGGTAATAATAAAATTATCCTGATGGCCCCCACTCACTGCTTTATACATCCTACCTCCTGTTTTCTCATCAGACCTTGTAATGATGATTTACCTGCGTTTTGTCTTTCTGTTCTTTTTCTAGTACTGATTGAAGGGCTACAGAGAGAATATACGTAGAGCCCTCCATTCCTCCTCAAACTGAAAGGAAAGAAGAAGAGCCTTCTGGGTCCTCCTCCTTGGGCCATACTCCCTGCTTCTTTGGCCCATGGTTTATGCTGCTGAGCCCTAGCCAAGCATCTCTACTACTGGTCAACACAGAGTTGACTGCACAGAGAAAGTGAGCTAGACAGTACATAGATTTTGCACTGCTTTGGTCCAAAAATCCTCCACTCTTAGACTTTGCAGCCTGAAACTCCATCGCAGCTGCAGAATCCAGTTTCCCCAGAGAGTTGTTCAAGCCCAGTGCCGCATTTCATTTCCTGGGAGGAGGAGGAAGCTCTTAGAGCTACAACATTTGGAGTATGGGGAAAAGGACATCAAATTTGTATGGTGCATAGAGTGCGGTGCAAGTACTACAGGGATGAATGGCAGGTGAGCCTGGGTCTCTTGCAGGGCTGAAGAGGAAAGGAGGGAGCTGCATTTGGCTCAGATGCTGAAGAACTGATTTAGATCCTGGGAGAGCAAGCGCAGAGATAAACAGTGAAGAATGTGCCCTTGAGAGATGCCAGTGGTCAATGGTTGATAGTTGATCAAGGGGCAAAGTGGGAAACCCAGAGCCTCAGCCAGCCCTGGCAGTGAGACTCTGAGAGAGACTCTGGTCCTTCTTGCACTGTGCCATCTCTTCCCCGGGGACACAGTCCTCCTATACCACACGGTTGCCTCTTCCCCTTCAACTCATATCATATCCCTCCTTTGTCAGGAGCAGAAGCCAGGAATCAGTCAACCCAGACACATTTATCACACATTCTCTGTTTGCCTAAAGCTTCACGAAGTTTTGTGGAGTAAAGAAAGAGTGATGCCTCAGTTTCTCTGTATCATCAGGGTTTTGTTGCTTGTTTCCTCAAATGGTCACAATTCTCCTGGATAATCCCATGGATGCCATGTGTTAGAAAAACACAACTTTTTTTGTGGAGAACTTTCTAAAAGTCACTGCACATTTCCCTGCCTGGGTGAAGAGAGCATACTAACATTTTTCATGATGGTGTAAGCTCATCATTCAGATCGCTGGCGATCTGGACAATCTATCTGTGGGTACAAACGCAGATGATGTGGAAACCAATGCTGACTGAGCACTCCTGTCGGAAAAACGCTCTGGAACTTGACTTCTTGAAGAAGAGAAAGAAGACCAGATTCAGGGTTGCTCTGTCTTCAGCATTCACCTCTGCTAAGCTTGAGGGCTGTTTTCTCCACTGTCCATCAGATATCTCTGGATGGATGTCCTGCTGCCCCCTCAAAGCTGGTATTCAAATTCAATTAGCCTCACAACCCACACATCCTTCCCTATTTCTGTTAACACCACCTTCATCACAGGCTGAATAACCTCGTATGGACCTCATGCCAGCCCCGGGCATGTCCCCCACACTGACTCCCCTGAATTTGACAGGTCTGACAGTGAAATTGTTCTCACTCTCATCCTCCTGCCATTTCCATTGTCTCCCCCCCACCCCCGTAGCTAACATAGGTCCTCCTTATCTCTTATCTAGACCTTGCTAACTGCCTCCCAATTGATCTTTTTGCAGCTAATTTCTCCTGCCTCCAGCTTCTCTCATCCACCATTGCCAGATAAATCTTTAAAGTAGAACCTGATGGTGCCACTCCCTGCTCAGATGCCTTTAAAGACTCCTCACAGCCTCCTGAGTAAGGAACAAACTCTTCAGCTGAGTGTCCAAGGCTCTGGGGATCTGGTCCCACTGCTCCTGGACCTCTTCCCATCAGGGACCCTTCCTTCCTGGTGGGCTTTAGTGCAGAAGGTCTTCATTTACACCTCTTACATAGAATCTTGTTCCACCACTGTCAATGTATACCTTGTTCACTTTTCTGGGCCATCAGCTGTGATCCTCCTATGTGAATGTTTCCCTGACTTTGGAACTCCCATAGTACTCCATCTTGTGGCATTTATCGCTACTGTTTTAATGTTGTATATATTCATTTATCTGTTCCACAAAGTAGCAAATGCCTTAACAGTAAAAAAAAAAAAAAAATGCCCCATGAAATAAATGAAAATAACCTTGCTCTTTGGGCCATGTTACCTTTCTCATAATGAAGGAGAGGATGTCATATGCTGTAGCATAATGTGGCTGTTTCCCTGCAAAGCCAATTAGTGAATCAAAGCCTGAAGTTGAGAGCTCAAAAATATTGTTTCTTTTAACCTTTAAGAGAAGTTTATCCCATCGTTGTTAATGTTCCTTGTGCTAATTGCAGAGAACAGATATTTGAATGTTACTGACAAGTCGTGTTTTGGTACAACCTTCTCATCGGCTTGTACCCATTTTTTTCTCATAGGTTCTACCTGTTGATGGAGTGTGAGGGAGAAGCAGTGCTGGTGTGATCCGGACAGGCCTTACTTCAAAGCCCACACGTGCTTCATCATCACCAAACACTTCTGAAACCATAACACCGGGTCACGTTTTCCCGAAGCCTTTTTCTAGGTTGGCTTTGATCTTTACAAAGCCAGATCAAGTGACACTTGTAATCTTATTGTAACAGGAAAATGCAGTCGTATTTGCGACCTTCTTCAGTGGTGGAGAATTGCATATTCAGTCATTGAAGATGGGGTTTCCCTGCAGTTTTCTATGCTAACTTCTGCAGACAGAACCTTTGCTTAAATATGAATGGAAGTCTAGATGCACTGGTATCTGACAGACAAGATTTTACAAATGTTCCACAATTCACACCAGCATTGTAAAAATATTCAATCAGTAGGCTAAATTTAGAAATAATTTCCATGAGTCATTTTTTTCTTATAGTATCATTATTTTTGAAATGTTCTCATTTGCTCTTTTAAGAACTTTTATTCACTTAAAAATAAAATCTGCCTTCTCCATAGCCACATAATTTCTTTATATATAAATATTTACCTTTTTATTTAACGGAAGTGGAGAGTACATGCTAAACTTTTTGTGGAGGATCAGGTATAAATCAACTCTACACGATATAAAGCAATTTAATATTGGTAAATTTTTATTTGATTTCAAATTTGACCAGCTGTATTTGCAAGTCCAATCTACACAGCACAAATAACTATGTATTATACTTTCTCAATAACAATTCCCAAAGCTTGCTATTTTTCCAGCATGCACAAAGATCTCTCTCTTTTATGCATTTTAATGTTAGCATAAACTTCTTATATTTGTCCCTTCTCTTTGGCAAAAAAAAAAAAAAAAAAGTCCTCAAATAGAAAAACACAGAATAAATCCAAATAGGATATTTAGAAAAAAAAAAAAAAAAGAACAACTTAAACCTGGATTCAATTTCCTGTATATATGCAACAAGTACAATAATTTTGACATCTGCCTATTGCTGATTTCACCCAAGGATAGCATAGCATGAATTACATGAATGCCTCACACACAATTCTCGTGTACTGTTCTTATGCTTTCCACACAGCACCCTTGGAATATAATAATGCAATGAGGAAATATGGAATGCATAAAACTTATATTTTCTCTTCACAAAATGTTTCCAACACTTTTGCATTTTAAGTTTGAACATCTTCAGCCAGCAGGATAATTCCTATAAAAGCAATTGAGATGTTGGGGTGCCTGGGTGGCTCAGTCAGTTAAGTGTCTGCCTTTCAGGTCATGATCCTAGGGTCCTGGGATAGAGCCCCACATGGGGCTCCTTGCTCAGCGGGGAGCCTGCTTCTGCCTCTGCCTGCCAATTCCCCTGGTTGTGCTCTCTCTCTCTCAGTCAGATAAATAAAATATTTTTTTAATAAAAGGAAGACATTAAAAGCCTCAACTGACACACTCACCCCCATTAATCAACTTTCAGGGAGAGCCTAACATACACACATTATAAACAGTAAGTAACTGAGGAAATAAGATATACATCAATAAAGAGATTACAAGTAACTTGGTCATGCAGTTATAGATTATAGAAATGCCACATAGGCTAGAAAGTCACTGTTGCCTGACATAGTCAGAAAATAATTTATGGGGGCACCTGGGTGGCTCAGTGGGTTAAAGCCTCTGCTTTCAGCTCAGGTCTTGATCCCAGGGTCTTGGGATCGAGCCCCACATCGGGCTCTCTGCTGCTCGGAGAGCCTGCTTCCTCCTCTCCCTCTGCCTGCCTCTCTTGCCTGGTCTCTGTCTGTCAAATAAATAAATAAAATCTTAAAAAAAAAAAAAGAGAGAAGAATTTATGAAAGGAGAAGGGGTACAGTTTTGTGGAATATGAAATCTATTCCTAATGTTGGGTACATTTTCAGAAAAGGGTTAAGGATGAGCATCAACAATGTCAACCCAAAGAATGGTTGATTTAATAGCCCAAGTGTCCCAGTTTGATTTTGTACTAGAAATGTTAGTTATTTTTGTCACCACACATTAACATCCCAAAGGATCTAATCCATTCATAACCTAAAAGGGGCACCTAAATACAGCTTAGCCACTGAAGTGACGTCCCTCAGCAGAGCAGACTTCTAAAAGTTCTGATTTTGTGCTCTGCTGTTCTATCACTTCCTGTAGCTGGCCTACGGAGGTTCCCTCCTGCCGTGGTCTATCTTCCCAGAGAGTGCCTCCGATTCACTTCTCTACGCGTCCTACCTTCCAGAAAGTGGTTGCTTTTTTGTTCCTAGAATTGCTGCTATTCTTTTCTCTGATCTCCTGTTGAGTTTGTAGGTATTCAGAATGCTTTGATAACTTTCCAGCAGAACTCCTGGGACCAGATGGAATTCAGGTCTCTATTTCTCCTCCATCTTGCTCTGGCAGATCTCTGAGACGGTCATTCTTTCTGGGTATACTTTGTAGTCATCTGTTACTTTCCATTGACCTCATTCATTATTTCTAATGTCTGTCATTGTTTCTGGTATCACTTCTGCTATTTATAGATCTCTTTTCTTTTTTATTACCCTTCTCTGCTTTTTCCTTCTTATCTCTTCTTTTTCTTGTCTGGTAGTTTATCAGTACATTTCAGCATTATCATTAAAAAGGTTGAGTCATTTATTGAAGAAGATGAGACACCTTGTGTTTGGTTGATGAGTGGACCAATCATATTAAACTGTCCATAATTCTCATCTTTGGCTGCTGGTTATTTCCATCATTGGTTAATATTTGAGTATTTTTTGGACTGAGAACTATTCCAACGTGCTAAAATTACTAGGCATCCATTAATGATCCTTAATGTAAGGTATGGCTTTCATTGCTTTTCTTAAGTAATCGAAAAAATATAATAGTTTTCCAAATCCAAATAATGTGGGTAGAAAGTGGATGATTTATTTCTGACTTAAACTAAGCAGCATAGAATGAGTTTATTGCCTATAAAGTTATATTTAAATAACTAGACCATTCATTTCTACCACTGGCCATCATGCTATTAGTAGGAGAAGAAGATGGGAAACAGACATTAGTTAGAAGTCATAGGAACGCATTCTGGGTAAAAATAAATGCTTTCAAGAGGCTTGTCTGCCAGCATATTCATTAAGTTATTTTTTCCCTTAATAAATACATATTGAGTGCCTCCTATATACCAGGCAATGAGTTAGGCTTTGATAGCATGGAGATGTACAAATCAGACAAAATCCCTGCTTTCCTGGAGCTTATATACTAATGAGGACAGACATGAAATTAAGAAATAATAAATAATCTAACTGATGATAATGGATGCTATAAAAATTAAGTAAGGTAAAGGATAAGGGGGTATGGTGTGTTGTTGTTTCTAATGCAGTAGTCAGGAAAAACCTCCCTGATCTCCTGACTTTTTTTAAAGCATTTTTTAAATTGAAGTATAATGAGTATATAGTGTTATATTAGTTCCAGTTACAGGATGTAATGATTCAACAATTTTATACACTTCTCAGTGTTCATCAAAATAAGTGTACTCTTAATCTCCTTTATCTCTTTCACCCATCCCTCCACTCGCCTCCCCTCTAGCAACCACCAACCTGTTCCCTGTAATTTTTTTTTTGTTTGTCTCTCTTTTTCTTTGTTCATTTGTTTTATTTCTTAAGTTCCACAATGAGTGAAATACTATTGTTTTTGTCTTTCTCTGACTGACTTATTTCACTTAGTGTTATACACTCTCAGTTCATCCTTGTTGTAAAAATGGCAAGATTCATTCTTTTTTTATGGGTGAGTGATATACAACCATATATATATGGCTTCCATATCTTGGCTATTGTAAATAATGTTGCAATAAACATTGGGACCTGTATTTTTTCAAAGTAGTGTTTTCATTTTCTTTGGGTATTCATAGCAGTGGAATAACTGGATCATAAGGTAACTCTATCTTTAATTTTTTGAGGAACCACCATTGTGTTTTCCACAGTGGCTATACCAATTTGCATTCCCACCAAAAGTGCGCAAGTGTTCCTCTTTTTCCACATCCTCTCCAACACTTCTAATTTTTGTGTGTGTGTGGGGGGGGCATGTGTGTGTTTTTAGCCTTTTTGATAGGTGTAAGGCAGTTTTCTAACTTTTGGAAAAAGATCTGAATAATTAAGGGAGGGAGCCATGATATTCTCTGGGCCATTTTCTACATTATCCATAAAATAACTGTTGATCACATGAAAAATCATGGCATTGTACATTTCATGTTGATCTCATTGAAGGGATGCCATCACAGCCTGTATATCAGGGCTAAATTGTGTCTCCCCAGAAGAAATGTTCAAGTCCTAACCCTTGGTTACTCGCGAATGTGATCTTATTTGGAAATAAAAATTTTGTAGATATAATCAAGTTAAGATAAGGTTATACTGGATCAGGGTGGGCCTTAAATCCACTGACAGACATCTTTATAAAAGAAAGGAAAGTGAGGTTTGGACAGAGAAAACATGCAAGGAAGAAGGCCATGTGACTATTCATGAAGAGAATGGAGTGATGCAGCCGTAAGTTAAGGAATCAACAGCTAGCAGCTATGAGAAGCTACGAAAAGACAAAAGGTTATTTTTCCCTAAAGTCTTCAGAGGGAGCATGGCCCTGCACATGCCTTGCTTTTAGACTTGTGCCCTCCCAAACTGTGAGACAATAAATTTTTATTGTTTTAAGCCATGCTTTTTTAGCAATTTATTATGATAGCCATAGAAAACCACTACAGGGGTGTGAACCAGGAGAAAGTATCGAATGGGTTGTGCTGGATGGTTTTGGAATACATACATACATGCAAACAATGACTACCACAACAGCAAAAACTGATTTCTTCTTCCTCTTCTAATTCTGCTTCCCTTTCTTCTTCCCCTTCTCCCTCTCCTCCTCCTTCCTCTCTTTCTTTTTCTCCTCCTCTTCCGCCTCCTCCTTCTCCCCCTCCTCCTCCTCCTTCTTCTTTTTCTTCTTCTTCTTCTTCTTCTTCTTCTTCTTCTTCTTCTTCTTCTTCTTCTCCTCCTCCTCCTCCTTCTTCCTCTTCCTGTTCTTCTTCTTCTTCTTTTGAATAGATAATTAAGAATGTGTGAAAACACAACTGTTTAGATGAGAATCAGTGATAAGGTTAAGGTCACTCTTTTCAAGTGTTCATGTAGCTACTATTGTGGATCACATAAAACCTTCTCTATCTTGCTTCCCATTATATCACCCCAAGAGACATCATGCAGGATATCTCAGCAGCAATGAAGCATTGCTTCCATTCTTCCTACATTAAATTTGTCTCTTCTACTTAGCCAAGAATCCAGGAGTTATACTTGAAGCTATTCTGCCCAGCAGAACTGTGTTTCAGGGAGTGTTGCTTCGAATGATGGTTTATTTCAAGACCTGGGTGCTGGGACTCCTGCCATAATGATGGTCTTAACTCTATCCTATAGCAACAAAGGAAACAATCTTTACATCCTTGCAGTGTCCAGATGGACAGAGTGGAGACAATGAACAGAGTGAAGAGTCGATTGACTCCAGCAAATGTTAACTCACCATGGTCAGTTCCTCTACGCAAAAGCTGATACTCAGAGAGTTATTATTTTCTGGTGAACATGTCCTTTCCCAGGGCAATGGATTTCATATGTTAATGTTGCATATACTCCATTATGCTATTCAAGTCAACAGAATTGCCTGAAGCTTAATGATCTTATTTTTCTTCCACCTTGAGCAAGGTCAACCCTCTTTATGAATCTTCATGCTCTGTTTGGTGCAATGTGGTAGGTTGTAATCCTGCTTGGAATCCATGACCTTTGCCATATTGTCTTGTAATTCCTCGTCTAGAAGCAGAGAGAGTTCCATCAGTGCTGCTTTTGGCCACTACCCTTGCTTTGGGCAATAACAGAGTTCCTATTTTGAGCTTAAGCCTTAGGAGGCCTCTCATGTTTCTGCTCAGTCCTCCTGTGCTTATACCAGCATGATGAAAAACATGCCACAGCTAGTGATGGCCCAAGGACCGTGAGACATGCATGGAGAAGATTTGGATTCCAACTGCAAACTGGAGTCAACATCAACAGAGTCTAGCCCAAAATACTCAACCACTTGACCAAAAAATGTATGAGTGAAAATAACAGCTTGTTTGTTTTAAGTCACTGAGTTTTGGGGTTGTTTGTTATGCAGCATTGTTTTGACAACAATGACTGATACAGGTGAGGTTAACAAGGAGAGATATTTATAGAAAGTAAACCAAATTTCATCATAGCAGTGGTTATTGATGAGTTGCTCATGGTCATGGAGAGGGAGCCTGATGTTTTAGAAGGAAATAAAGATCAGTATGTAAGATTACAACTCTACTGGTGATGTCTTTAGTTATATAAATCACCCACCACCTCTAAGCTTCATTTTATTCTCTTATCAAACGCACCTCACACACTTCATCCCAGAGGGGTTGGGAGAAGGATATATGAAAAAAATATTTGAAAAGACTCAGGTGTTATGTATACACACATTAGTTATTAATATTAATATTAACCACTATTATCATTTGATCATCATCAACTTATTATATATTATCTATTACATGGATATGGTGACAGGGATGGCCAATATTGTGATAGTCAACATGAGGATGGGACAGGAGTTTAGGTAACACTCACCTGTAGTACCATGATAAATTAATTGTAATATTTGGACTTATACTCTCCCCCTAAATTTCTTATCTGTTGTCCTTACATGTTGGTTTAACATTTTCCTTTCAAGTTCTACTCCTGCTACATGTGGAAAGATGTAGACAATCTGATAAAAGAATGAGTTCACTAAAAAGAGATAAGCATACTTTAGTCCTTATCTGTGAAGCACTGTCACCATTTCTGTACACAACAATGGGATTATATTTCAAGGACCAAGTTTTATTTCTGAAGCAGATGTTTATATTTCAGGCAATGTGCTTGAAAACACTGTTGAGTTTGGAATGGCCTCTTGCAGTTTCTTTATGGCTTTGAAGTCCATACTTCTTGTATGTGATCTTCCAGAAGGCTCTTGGGTTCTGGCTATAAGGCTACTTGGTTGAGCTACTGCTGAGGCACCCAGCTGGAGCTGGGGGATTTTAGGGCTTGGTGCTGAAGAAGAACATGCTATATTCTGTGGTGTCATACATGACTTTCATTCATGTATTTGTCTAACAAAATCTTTTATTTAAAAAAAGATTTTATTTATTCATGAGAGACAGAGAGAGAATGGCAGAGGGAGAAGCAGACTCGCCCCTGACCAGGGAACCCAATGTGGATCTCGATTCCAGGACCCTGGGAACATGACCTGAGCAAAAGCAGACGCTCAGCCATCTGAGCCACCCAGGCACCCTAACAAAATTTTATCAAGCCCTACATTGGAGAAGTTTGTGTATGAGGCTCTGAGGAAACTCTTGGTATGAATCCCTTGAGATAGCTCAGTGTGTGTGTCTTGCCTGTGTGAAATTTGATCATCTCCCTCCCCAAGGAGGAGCACTGTAGTCAGAAAAGTTCTGATTTGCATATTCCTCTGTGAGTATCCTGACCCTTCCACTTTCTAGTCTCCCGGTGACAGGAAAGAGTTAACACGTATTTTTCAGCACCTGTCACAATTTGGGAGTGACTCAGGCAGTGAAAAGAGTAGGACTCCATTGATGTAGCGAGAAGTGTACATGCATTTGGAACACTATTCATAGGTTGCTCTTTTATTCTCCCTTCCCTTCCTCCAACCCTGGCCTGTGGACGTGAGTGGCAACTTAAATGAACCATAGAACATCCCCGGAAAAGTCTGCAGTGTGCTGAAGGAGGCAGCAGAGCATTGAGATGAATGGATTCTGGAGGTTTCTGAGCAGGGGAGAGACAGAACCTAATATTTATGGGACCATTAAACTCCCATGTGCTCTGGACCTATGAATCTGGAGAGGTGTCATCCAATCATCAACTCTGGACTCTTTCCTGGCATTTATCAAAGCCATGGTCCCTCTCAAACATGGATGATGGCACAGAACCAGAGAACCCATCCTGAACTTCACTAACATAACTCTCCTCCTAAGTGAAAGGATGTATTTCTTTTGCATGAATGGACAATTGCTTTAAAAAACAAAACAAGACCAAAAAAACAAAAAACAAAAAACAAAAACCCAAACCCTTGCATTTACTCATTTGCCAGACAACTCCTACAAGTCTTTAGATCTCAAAGGCTGGAGGATCCCCATGTAGACTTACAAAAGTAGCTTTTACCTACCAGTGTACTGCTAAATTCAAAAGAACAGCTGTGGGAAAACAGAACCACAGTCTGAGCCCAGGTTTGTCATACAGCAATTTTTTTGGCCTTGGGCTAGTTTTTCGTCTTTCTGAGCTGTGCTATCCCTTCATTCTCCTCATCTATAAAGTGGGAACCTGAAGGTCTGTTCCCATTATTCATTCCACATAGACTGGGTTCTTCTGCACCAAATTCTGTGTAACACACCAAGGATAAAACAGTGGACAAGCACCCTTGATTATTCTTGTTCCCATGGAGTGTGGTGCTTTGGTGGGCAGGAGAAATACAGCATGTGTATTATACATATGGTGAGTGTTAGGAAGGAAAAGCACGGCATGTGGCTGGAAACAGGAAACAGGAAGTGCTTATTTATTCCTGACAGTCAGGGGAGCTTCTCCAAGGAAATGCTGTTGGGGCTGAGCTAGAAAGGACACATAGATAAATACTAGGTATTGGGATGTTGATAAGGTTCCATGTAGGAAAGAGCAAGTGTGAAAACTCAGAGAGGAGAAGAGAACACTGCGTATTATTTACAACACAGTGTTGGGGAAAATTAAAAGACAATTTACACCAAATAGAGCTTTATCAACTGTCTCTGGACATTTACCAAGGACCCTGGGGACCTCCGCAGAGCCATAAAAGAAACCCTATAAGAGATTCCATTTGTTTAAATAC
Organism: Mellivora capensis; assembly: GCA_004024625.1. Taxonomy (NCBI): domain Eukaryota; kingdom Metazoa; phylum Chordata; class Mammalia; order Carnivora; family Mustelidae; genus Mellivora; species Mellivora capensis. Next base: position 8,693 of record PISX010013372.1, on the reverse strand, counting down.
ACATGCTTCCTTTCAGCTAACTCTGCTAAATACTTGTTGAGGTTCATTTCTGAGGGAGAGGTACATTTGAAGCATAAATCATAATCACGATGGGAATAAAACTTGTCCTTGCCTATATATGATATTCTGGCTTGTTGGGGGGCACCATGGATGACATGAGTCAAGATAACAACTGTCTTTTTTTTTTTTAGGTTTTTAAAAAAATTTATTTTCAGTGTTCCAAGATTCATTGTTTATGCACCACACTCAGTGCTCTGTGCAATACATGCCCTCCTTACTACCCACCACCAGGCTCACCCAACCTCCCACCCCCTCCCCTCCAAAACCCTCAGTTTGTTTCTCAGTGTTCACAGTCTCTCATTGCTTGTCTCCTCCTCCGATTTCCCCCAACTCACTTCTCCTCGCCTTCTCCCAATGTCCTCCATGCTATTCCTTATGCTCCACAAGTAAGTGAAAGCATATGATAATTGACTTGACTTATTTCACTCAGCATAATCTCCTCCAGTCTGGTCCATGTTGATACAAAAGTTGGGTATTATTCATCCTTTCTGATGGAGGCATAATATCCATTGTATATATAGACCATATCTTCTTTATCCATTTACCAAGGTATCAACTGTCTTAATATGTTAGTGAAAATTTTTTCTTCTTCTATTCACTGATTGGGGTTCTAGACCAAGCACATGTTCCAGCCCATTTCACTCAGGGTGAATGCCCTGTCTGCTCAGGCATGCCCATAAAGTTGGGAAATGGTCTTTGTCCTCCTTTTTGCAAGTATTAGACTCTGAGTGCTATCTCACACCTCCCTTCTCTGCTTCCTCTCCTGTCTTGTGAATTGTTACACATTGACTCCTGAACATGGATCTTGACGTGGGCGGAAATGAGCTCACATTTACTCAGAGCCATGCTACAGTTATAAGAGGCAGTTTCTGGAAATTACAGAAAATTGATATATTTGTTTCTGATTCTGAGATCTCCAAGGAAAGCCTGCAGGTATCTAGAACAGGGATTGGCAAACATCTTTCTCTTTTGTAAAGGTCCGGGTTGCAAATATATTAAGTTTTGCAAACCATATATGGTCACTATTGCATATTATTTGTTTATGTTTTACAAGCCTCTAAAGATGTAAAACCTCTCTTAGCTCAGCAACAGGGAAATAGATCACAGTCTGAATTTGGCCCATGGGCTATAGTTTGCCATCTCCCAATCTGGACTAAAGCTGAATCAGAGCATATAGCCCAACCTGATGAGCTATCTCTTTCTTTACTCTGCTTAGCATTAATAAGTCTCAAATAGATGTTGTATACCTAAAAGGGTCCATTTGATTTTAGTTTATGTAGGTAATGGAGTCCTCTTGGAGAATTTTGCTTTTGCACTACTTAACAAGATAATAAGTTAGCCTGCCCCAGTTTCATGAATGATGGAAGAATTCATGAGACTCCTGGATCAGAGACAAAGGACAATTTATTCAACAGCAGTAGCCAGACTTTGAGTATTTTTGTGCTGGTTCCTCAAACACCAGTTTCCACTGGGTGGCACAAAGAGAACTCCATGATGTCTGTATGTGTTTTGGGCTACATCACAGCATAGGATACTTGAGTTTATGGAACTGAATCTTTTATAATAGGCAGTAAGCATACCTGCTCTTTGTTCCAGCAGGAGACACTATCTCTATCAAGCCAAGCTATAGGCAGATCTGCTCCTTGTTCTAGAGGAAGACACTATTTTAATCTTCTGAGACAGTTTATAGGCATCCTTGAAAACAGAGTCCAGAAGAAGAGGATAGGGAGGACCTTATTTGTAAGACATGAGGAAACACAAGAGATCCATGGAAAACTGTCTTTCAGTAGACAACTAGTACAATAGACAACTAGTATTTATTCAAGATAACCTGAAAGTCCATGTATTTTGGAGAAGCTAAACATCAAATAAGCTATTTCAAAAAACAATCTTTTCCTATGTCCTCTATTTGTTTATATGCCATAGAAGGACTGATCTAAGTTTGTCTGGTTCTATAATAACTAAAATACCTTGATGTAGGGATTTCAGTTCCAAGAGCAAAAGAAGAGAATTTGAAAAAAAAAAAGTGATTAATTTTTGGAATTTTCAGGATAGTTAGAATTTGACATAGAATCAGAAGTACTCTCTACATAAGAGAAATTAAATTATCACTTCTTTCAATAGGCGGACAATTTTTCCTTCCATTGTACGCCAAATGATATATAACTTGGCAGGATTCAAATAGAAAGTTGGTGAGAAAGCTTCAAATGTGATCCATGATTCACAGGGAGAAAGCACAGGGGTTCAGCGGGCATGAATACATGCTTAATGGGAGCCTGTGGGAACTGATCAGCACCTGGGTCAAGAAAGGAAGAACATACAGGTAATAGGCAGAACAAGTGAAGTTAATGAATAAGGATGACCCAGAAAGCATCACCAGAGAAACCCATGTTAATGATGCTCTGGTCCAGAGGAGTTTGCCTTTCAAAGATGTTACTAAGTACATTAGAAAGATGTTGCCTACTGTAAGACAGATTTATTCAATAAGGTAGCTCTGAAAATTAATGTGCCAGTTAAAGCTGTGGTAGTCAAATATAGATTTTTCCATGGCTCCATTTCCATCTCAGTGATGCTTACACTTCATTTTTGGACTCATCCTCTCCACGGAGTCAGCCTTTTAAAGCTCCAGGTCTCCAAACATTCATCCATGACTGTGGCTATAAACAAACAGTAGAATGATATTCCGACTTTAAGAGACGTACCCAAAATGATTATTATTTTTTTTAAAGATTTTATTTATTTATTTTAGAGAGAGAGACTGAGCAGGGGAAGGGGCGTAGGGAGAAGGAGAGAAAAAGAATCCTCAATCAGACCCCACACTGGGCATGGAACCCACAGGGCTCGATTCTAGGACCCTGACTGAGATAAGGACCTGAGCCAGAACCAAGAGTCGGCCACTTAACCAACTGGGTCACCCAGGTCCCCCCAAAATGATTATTAATGGATCAAGGTAAGATTGATTTTTCCAATTTTAATGTAATTTTTGATGTCTTAAACTTATACTGAAGAGTAAATATAAAAGAAAATATAAGTAAAAATATTTTTATTCAAACTACGTTTTGGTATTTAGAGCATATACTCCAGAACCAGGTAACCTAGCTTGGCGTCCTAGTCCTAGGCCACACACCTTTCAGAGTAAGTTAATTTATCTTTTGCTCATACTGGAAGGGTGGTTTCAGGTAACAATTGTAAAGTGTTTGGAATACTGGATGTGTAGTAACCACTGAAAATTTTACTTCACTACATGCATCAAGAATCCTAATGTCAAACTGAAAAGCAGGCAATATGATGGTTATAAATCAGATGCCTCATAAACTTGAATATATAGAGACTTTAGATGATGGCCTCTTCCAGAGATAGATCCCACCCCCTTCTGACAGGCAGCTAGATTAGGGCAGAGTAGCTCATTGCAATCAGGTATTGGAGTGGTTTGAGTTCGGGTTATAGACTTCGAAAGAGTCATTTGACTGCTGGTTTATCCTACACTTGGGATGTAGGCCTCCAGATTCCCAGTTGAGAGCCAGAAATATTTATAAGGCCAATTCTCCATGGCATACCTTGAACTTTAATTTTTCTTTTCTTTTCTTTCTTTCTTTTTTTTTTTTTTTCCCCATGTTAAACCCTGCTTCTCAATTGCTTTCAGCTTGGCTTTTTGGCTTCTTACCCCAAACAGCTTTAAGCATCTTGGCCTTTCTAGCTGACTAAAGAAATACATCATGATAGCAACCCTGGAGATTGTCCCATCCTCTACTGATTTTCTTGAGGGATAGGCACAATTTTGTCTGGAAAACAGAGCCAACTCGGGACCGAGCCAGAGGGTAACCATGCCTGTTTACTTGCTTTTTTCCTAGTTTCAGCATTGGCCCACAAAACTTTCTGGGATGATATCCATATTGTTCAATCAGGTAGCCACCGGCTACATGGGGCTCTTGAGTATTTTAAATAGGGGCAAGGGCAGCTGAGAAAATGAATCTCCATTTTTATTTAGTTGTAATTAATTTAAATGTAAGTAGCCGTTATGTCCTCCAAAGGGACACTATGGCTTTATATTGTAGTTTTAGGTACAGCAGGTGACAACTTCCATCCAGTTGGAAAGAATGTTACATAAAATGATTAGATAATTGGAGGATTGATCCCAGATGGTTAAAGCCACCTCTATGTGCCAGCTCTCCTTAGATGAGGCTTCATGGGGCACCAGCACCCGTGAAGTCGAGAGACTCATTGCCTGTGGTAGGAAAAGGAATTAGAAACAGAAATGTTGAAGAAAATGCACTTACCCATCTTAGGGCACAACAGAGTGACATGCAATGTTTTCAAACTTTGTTGGTATTATCATTTGGGCAACAGACCTTTTTGTCACACCAAGTTTTTCATGGAAGCTCCTATGTATTGGACAGATAAGACCGGGGATACTAGACTCATAGTCATACATGATCTTGTGTCTTCCTTTTCCTGTTACCTCACAGGATCCTGCAGAACAGTTTGGAAACCATGGTTCTAGCACAGCACCATGATTTTATACAAGAGGAAGCCAAAGCCCAGAGAAATAAAGTGCTAGCTAGCTCTCAGGCACTTGGCTGCTAAAACAAATGGGACAACATCCAAGCTTCTTGTCTCCCAGTTCAATGTTGCCATGATGTTGCTTCTGCCTGAAGCTTTGCCGACTCCATTAGTCTTTTTAATGCCTCCAAAAATAGGAGTACCGTGTACCCTACACAGCAAGCCATCTGAACCTCTCTGCAGTTTCACTTTTGTCTGCTGTGTCTTTCTCTTGTTTCCTTGCTCTTGCTGCAAGTTCCTTAAAAGCAGGAACCGCGCCATCTGTTCTGTTAGAGCCCCTGGACACTTGGCAGAATGTAAATAAACCTGCAGTCAATATCCATTAGAATGATGATTCCCCTTGCCAGTCGCTTTATTGAAAGTTCACTGAAAGCCCAGCAGTGCCCTGCTGCCTTGAGCACATACAAAATGTAAAAATAATCTCTCCCTTTAGGAAGCTTAGGTCTGTGTGGGAGAAACAAGACAGAAGAAGGGATGAACTACAATGGTGTCTTTCTGTGTGAGCTCTGTGGACCACCTGCATCAAAGCTACTTGAAGATCCAGATGGCTGGATCTCAGGCATAGAGATATGGATAAGGAAAGACCCAAGCAACATCATTTACCATAGATTTCTTAGTAGACTCGATGCACTTATAATTTCAAAAATTGGAGAGCATAAGTAGGTTAGCAATCTTTTGTGCTTGAATGCACATCTTGAACATCTAGGTTGAGGCAATGTTAGAAAACTTGGATGAGCTAAGGAGGGAACTCTGGCTGCCAGAGCAAAGGGAGAGGTGGATAAGAGCAAGAGGCCTAGCTTTGTTGAAGCTGACACTCTAACCACAAACACTGGGGCTACTGGTCCCCATGACGGAGAGCCCTCCGTTCTGGTGGATGATTGTGAGAGCTGCTGACGTGCCCTGATCAGCTTGCATTCCGATAATGGTCACCAGCTCAGGGAAAGGGAGTTGCAGGCAAGGCGAGGCTGTACGTTAGGACAACCCATGTGAAGGAGAGCAGAGGAAAGGATCCGTGTGGAGGGGGGTTTGTTAGGAGCTGTATTAGGTATCTGTGGTTATATCACAAAGTAACCAAAACTCAGTAGCTTAAAATGACAAATATTTATCATTTCACACAGTTTCAAAGGGACAAGAATTTGAGAATGGCTTAGCTAGTCTTCCGGCTGAGGGTCTCTTATGGGCTTGTAGTCAAGATGTTGGCTTTAGCTACAGGCTTCTGGAAGCTTAACTAGAGTTAAAGGGCTGCTTCTATGCTCACTCATGTGACTCTTGGCAGGAGCCTTCAGTTCCTCACTGACCAGTGGCTGGAGGCCTCAGTTCTCCATCCTGTGGGCCATTCCAGACGACTGCTCATGAGGTAGCACATTCCTTTCCTAGGGCAAGTGATCTGGGAGAAAGAGAAAGACTGGATGGAAACCACAGTTTCTTTTATGATCTCATTTCAGAAGTGATATACACCATTACTTCTGTCCTGTCCTGTTGGTCAGAGACACCAGCCCTGGTGGGAGGAGACTACACAAAGTTGGGAATACCAGGATGTGGAGAGCATTGGGAGCTATCTCCCAGGCGCTACTCTTTTCTGGGGCAAAGAGACCCCTAACATAGCTTCAGAGGTGCAGCCTACATCCTCAATTTAGACCAAGTGTAACTCTTCCTCTTTAATCTCCCACAAAGGAGGTCTTCTTACACGTTCATAGGTAGAAATCCCGACATCTATTCTTGCCCAAGCCAGTCTTTCCTGCTGCCTATGTTTTCCCAAACTTTCTTCTACAAACATGTTCTACAACCACTACTACCCTATCCCACCAGCAGGAAGGTATTTTGAGTAAGATACCTTCCTATAACAGTTATTCCCCACATGCTGAGGTGGAAAACAAAAGGAATTGCCTTCTGGTGCATTTCTACAAGGAGTTGTGAATTACCTGCATGGGTTTCTTTGGTTATATGATAGCAAAAATTGTTTCCAGGAAAACTACCCCAGGGGTGCCCATGTAACTGTAACGTTCCTGAATTTCTTATTTGTTCAACAAGCTCTGATGGGTTTTTTTGCATGCTGGAGTGTGAGCCGGCATACAACTTCTTCAAAAACATTTTTAATTTTATTAAAATTTTGGCATCTTTCATGTACATATATACATATATATACAAATATATTCAGATTTTTAAAGCATGGACTACTGATACCTAGTTGTTTTCACTGTGTACATATAATATTGAATCCTGTTTATTATTTTCTTCTTACCTAGGTTCCATTGTTTTACATTTTCTTTATAACCACTTTTCATGCATTCCTCAACAAATTTTTATTAAGTGCTTACTCTAACCGGGACCATTCCAGGCACTGGGTATATGGCCTTGAACAAGAGAGCAAAACTCCTGTTCTCAGCTTGCTGCCATTCTCTCTGAAGAGAGAGAGAATTAGTAATCAAGTACACAAGATGATTTCAGGCAGTGCTAAGTATCTAGCAAAATAAAGCAGGTAACTGAAGGAGTGCCTGGGCAGGGATGTTTATTTACATTGGGTTCTTAGAATCAGGCATCTTTGAGGCTGTGAAATTTGAGCTGAGTCCTGAATTATGGAAGAGTCAGCCATTGGAAGGGGTAGGGGGTAAAATTACGGACCAGCAGAACAGAAAGTGACTATACTCTAAAACCAGAGTAAGTTTATGTGGCTGACAGCAAAACAGAAAGCTGGTGTGGCTATGGTGTTATAAGTATTGTGGAGGGAGACACAGGAGAAAGTTCAAAAAATAAGATGGGGCAAGTTAGGTGTGGTTCTGTGGGTTAGGGTAAGGAATTTTGTTATTCTAATTGCAATGAAATGCACAGGGTAGAGTGGGGGTTGGAGGATGCCGGGGTTGTTAATAGTCCAAGCAAGGACATGGTTTGCAATCAACAATTATTTGTTGAACAAATCAGCCAACTATGGATCACTTAACTATTTTATGGAATAAGTATCACTTAACTATTTATAGAATGAAATAAACATGTTTCTATTACAGATCATAAGTTTACTATATTTAACTTGTTTATATATTATTTTGTTATAGTTGGAGGTTCTGGTCCCCAAGTTTTTGGGAACAAGAGAAAATTCATAAAAATATCTCACTCCAAAGATGCCAGAATATGTTCAGCATTGATTAGAAAAAATGATACAATAAAATGCAGGTCTTTCCCAGGCTTTTGAAATGTGATCAAAGACAGCACAAGTTTGTTTTTAATAACTGTATTATCACATGTCATTTTATATGTTTACTTTCATAGTACTTTGTGTTATTTGCATATTGGGCAAAAGAATTCCAAAACTACTTTAAGTGACTCAGTGATGGAAACACCTTCCCGAGTCAAAAAGCAACATTTGTTTCTGGTTGTATTGTGAACCATATCTGAGTAGAACCACCTTCTGAGACTTGACTTCAGCCAAAAATACTGCCCTTTGTTAAAGTGTTAAAGATTTGATGATCTTTTAAAAACATCCTGCGAGCTTGTTACTGTCATTATTCTCAGACTAGAAAGTACACCTTCTTTTTTCCAGAATGGGTCCGTAAGAACCCTTTTACTTCTTCTGGAGCAGAACCTTCAGGAGAAGACTAGATGTCTGCTACATGAAGGTTCTCCTCTTCTGGCTGGAATGTGAAGAACCTCAAAGTATTGAGCCAGATTATAATTTAGGCCAAACTCACTCTTAGTGGGCTGGGCAAAATCATATGATGTTAGGGCCCTGGGTGGTTGGGGTGATGACCCTTCACCCACATTCTCAGCAGATGACTTTATCTTTTATTTCACCATGGTAGCTCTTCTCCACATGTCCCTTTCTCCCACCTAAACTTCATTTGCTCTTCTTTGGCTTTTCCTCTTGACTCATCCCTTAAGTGTTGGTATTTGGGGCAGGGCATGGTGTTGTCTGGGGCCTCTTTTGCTTTGCATTCTACACACATGCCTCTGAGACCTCAACCACTCCTGTGGCTTCTGTTCATCTATAGGCAAATGACTCTCAATTCTGCAGATACAGTCAGGACTCTTAAATCAGTGTGGCAGAGCTGAAATGATCATTTTTCCCTCTCCATCCACCC
>PISX010013371.1:0-57151 GCA_004024625.1 Mellivora capensis | reverse complement strand
CTAGATGTCCATCAACAGATGAATGGATAAAGAAGATGTGGTATATATACACGATGGAATACTATGCAGCCATCAAAAGAAATGAAATCTTGCCATTCGCAACGACGTGGATAGAACTAGAGGGTATCATGCTTAGTGAAATAAGTCAATCAGAGAAAGACAACTATCATATGATATCCCTGATACGAGGAAGTGGAGATGCAACATGGGGGACTAGGGGGTTAGAAAAAGAAGAAAAGAAACAAGATGGGATTGGGAGGGAGACAAACCATAAGTGACTCTTAATCTCACAAAACAAACTGAGGGTTGCTGGGGGGAGAGGGTCGGGAAAGGGGGGTGGGGTAATGGACATTGGGGAGGGTATATGCTATGGTTAGTGCTGTGAAGTGTGTAAACCTGGCGATTCACAGACATGTACCCCTGGGGATAAAAATTTGTTTATAAAAAAAATAAAAATTAAATTATCAAATTAAAGGTTTTAAAATCAGTTTCTTATAACAGCTCACAGTACTGGAATGTAGGTATAGTGCTTTTAAATATACTTTATTGTTTATGCATCCCTAATCTAGCACCTTTTTGAATCCTGTCGATGGTCAGTGTGCAGATGGTTGGAACATTGGCAAAGGGGCTGTTTTCTGTGAATTTGCTTCGACATTTAATAGAAAATAAATTATCGAACTCCTTCAAAACCCCTGAAAAAAATCATATGTTCTTTCATGCTATTTCACTACTAAACATTACTTTTTATCATGCATACAATCATATATTATTTTTTTAAATATTTTATGTATTTATTTGAGAGAGTGCAAAAAACAGAGAGAGCACAAGCAGGGGGAGAAGCAGAGCGAGAGGGAGAAGCAGATTTCCTGCTGAGCAGGGAGCCCAATGCAGGACTTGATCCCAGCACCCTAAGGTCATGACCTGAGCTGAAGGCAGATGCTTAAACAGCTAAGCCATCCAGGCACCCAATCATATATTGTTTTTTATGTCTAGGGTATATCTCTGTGCAATGGCTGGCAGAGCACAAGGGTGACATTAGCCTGTCCCCACATGGAGAGGAAGGTGGTAAATTTCTGACTCTGTCTTTGCTCAACCAATTAGAATTTTGAAAGTGTGTTACCTGAATATGTAGACATTAGAGTCAAGTTGGACTTTTATATATATATATATATATATATATATATAATTTTAAATTATATATATATATAATTTAAAATTTTATTTTTAAGTAGTATCTACATCCAACATGGGACTTGAACTCACAACCCCAAGATCAAGAGTTGCACACTCTGCTGACTGAGCCAGCCAGGTGGCCCCAAATTTTGATATATTTTTAGTAATTGTTTATGTACTCAGACATCCATATGTGTAGAGCTGATCGAATGACCAGTCTGGCTCTGAGTCCGTATGTTGATAAGGACAGAGGTTTGTCGATTGTGATGAGTCTCCTGGGCCAGACAGAAGTGCACAAGTTCAAACTGATATGGCATTTTGCTCAGTGATAGCAATGGGGCTCACACTACTGTCTTGTGTCTCCATCTCCCTAGCAAGTTGGTCATGTCTGTGTGGTCCCAGGTAGTTCATGGCCCAGCTGCACGGTAGCCAACTAACAGGGACATGTGGAGGATTAAGGGAGAACATGCCCCTTTCCTTTCTTCCTCTCACATCCTGTTGGACAGTCTGTACTGAGAGGAGGACAGAAATCAGGGGTCAAGTGCTTGAGAGGTTTTACAGCGTGAAGTCCAGATGCACGATCTGTTTCCTTGTCATCAATTTCATTGTATTTTACAAAAGCATCCGTTCTGGACACATTTAAATTTTTCAGAGAAAAAAGCCCTTTACCCCAGATAGCAATGGTCTCGTTATCAATTTGCAGTGTAAAAGCTCATTTGCAAATTAACCTCTTCGCTGCAGGGATGGAAATGTGGTCCAGAGACGATCTGTAGCCTCGGCTACCACAGGCCCATGCAAATATGGTGATACTGTGAGGAGAGGACGCACAGACACATTTCCAAGGCCCAGTCATGGTTGATTTGGGTTCCCAAATAGTGTTTCAGTTATTCACCTCATCATCATTACTGAGGCACAAGACCGCGATGTGCCATGCAGATTTGCCAGAAGGTCCCACCCACCAGCCTCTGTTCCCTCTCAAAGTTGGCTTCTTACCACATGAGGACAGCACCCAGCCATTTGATCTAAGTGTTGAAGGAAGATGTACTCGAGATCTAAAGCATGAAGATTGGTGATGAAACACAACAGAAGGTTGAAACGCCCTAAACCAAATGCTTCAAGGTAGAATGAAGAAGACTTGTCTTTGTGTGGCCTGTGGCTCTAGGAATTGCCAAGTAGACAGGACAGGGAGCATATGGCCAAATGCAAATGTTTACAGTTTTATTTCATTGCAATAATTACCCAACGGCTAAAGTATGGGTAAAGCTGCCTTTCTGGAAAGAATTCTATGTGTGCCCTGAACAATAAACTCAAAATCACATCCTCTCATTAAACTATTGATTCTTCACCAGTGGAAACACTCAAGAATGGGGGACCAGGCCTTCATGGGATCTCTACAGCCCCTGGGGCTCTGTAAGGGCCAGGAGCCCATCCCCTTTCCCAAACCACTTCTGACATGGCCAATCCAAAACCCACTGTGTAGTTCTCTGAAAACCAGTACTGTTTCTCCTCTAGTTTCTTCCTCTCCTCCTCTCCTTTGGTGTAGAAAGTCTAGGCCATGGTTGTTGGGACCTAGACCTTCGACCAGAAGTACTGTGCTCCCTTGCTCTGGTGAGTTAGTTGCCTGTGACAGCCTGATAGATAGCATTTTCCTGGCTTGTTGGGGTGGAGGCCAGGCTGATGATAGGAGGGAGTCTGAATCAGTCTCTCTTTCTGGGTCTTACTGAAAGTTTATCTGAGGAACATAGCTAGGTAGAGGGGATGATGGATCAAGGGGGAACAGGCAGTGAAAAGTACCTCTTGCTGCTTTCAGGCAGGTTGATAATATATAAAGGAAGATCCAAGGCCTTTCTAGAGGTGACCCGATAGAATTCATCACACGGCTTCTATAGAGGAGGTAAACATTGAGCTAATGCTATAAAGTCTCTATTTATTCATTTTATTTTTAAATTCTGACATCTGAATGTCTCTCTGGAAGAGATCTGTCTTTCTTTATGAAGTTGCTCTGATATGCTGTGGGAGTTGAGAGATGAGATTAAAAGGGGCTGGCTGCAGGTAAGAACACCAACGAGCTACAAAAAAAGAAACTGAGGGATTTGGAGGGGAGGGAGGTGGGGGTTTGGGTGAGCCTGGTGGTGGGTATTAAGGAGGGCACCTACTGCATGGAGCACTGGGTGTGGTGCAAAAACAATGAATCTTGGAACACGGAAAAAATAAAATTAAATTTTAAAAAAAGCCCTGAATTAGAGTGTTAGACACAGAGGAGGTGGGGGAGAGGGAAGACCGGTGGGAGACTGGAGCTCAAGCTCTCAGAACTAATGAAGGAAGTTAAGAAGAAGCATGTCTTGATGCTGTCAATCTATTAAAAACGATTCAGCTGTACTTCTAATAGGTGAATTTTATGGTATATAAATTATATCTCAGTAAAATTTTTAAAAAAGAAAGCATAGGTGTGTCTAGTATTCGGTTTTGAGTTGTCCGTGATTATACAGCTGCGGTAGAATTTCCAAAGCCCTCCCCAGCATTTTGCAAAGCCTACTAGACACAAACAGGTTTTGTGAGAAGTCTGTTTAGTTGTGTGGTTTTGGTGAAAATCAAGGAAAGGGGTGGCATTCCATATTTGGTTAACGTGGGGTGGAAGGAGACAGTATGGACCAGAGAGGACATGATCCATTGATTAAGGTTCAGGGGAACCTGGAGCTCAGGGCCATAGCAGCCAGAATAGGAGGCCCTGATGATTTTGCAGAGATCTTGGGAATGGCATTAGATTCTCCTCATAGTATAGACTGGAGGTTTATCTGGAAATTATGGACCTCTAGTAAGTTTCTCTTAAGTACAATGGTAATTTTCTTTTTCTTTTTTTTTATTTTATTGTTATGTTAGTCACCTACAGTACATCATTAGTTTTTGATGTAGTGTTCCATGAGTCATTGTTTGCTTTTTTTGTTTGTTTGTTTTGGTTTGGTTTTTTTTTTTTTTTTTTTTTTTTTTTTTTTTTTTTTTTTTTTTTTTTTTTTTTTTTTTTTTTTTTTTTTTTTTTTTTTTTTTTTTTTTTTTTTTTTTTTTTTTTTTTTTTTTTTTTTTTTTTTTTTTTTTTTTTTTTTTTTTTTTTTGCTTTAGTCTCACTTTTATGGAATGCTCATTCTTCTGGCTGCAATTCTATTATTCTACTACTTCTTCTTTTTTCTTCTCTATACTACTACTTTTTCAAAAGTGCATTCCTGGGATTAATAATTCTAAGGGATAGACAGTGAGAACAGAGATTAGAAAGAGATTAGTCAAGTAGATTTTGGGAATCTCTGCAAACTCTATCCTCCTCTTATACAGTAAGACATAACATAAGATATAACATATTAAAGGCTCTGAGAAAGTCTGCAGTCAGATCCATGTTTCTGTTTAGCCCACTTTTTCCACACTTAGCTGACCACGGAATTCTTTCAAACAGCACACATCATCAGAGAAAGCTGTGGAAGATGTCACTTCACTTGAAGACTGTTTTGCATTTGAGCAAAACCCTTCCACCCAGAGCCAAGAAGGAACTTTGCATGAGTGTGCTTGGTGTTCCTCATTCTTCTACACAGAGCATTCTCCTAAAATGGTTGAGGCCTTTTTGGTTTCGTTTCAATGATGTCTATGCAATCAGCCTTGTCAAAGCTGGGAAGCCTGTATCGTTATGTATTTGTCAAAGGCAGCAAACTGTTGAACAATAATCATTCAGCAACCACAAAACGCATCCAGGGAATTGGTGTTGTCAGATTTGGATATTAGTCTTTGGTGGCCTGACTATAGTAATTAATACATAATGATAATGCAAATGCTGATGAAATTAGCAATGCAATTGCTATTAATATGGTTGAGACATAATCATTATTGGGCTACCGCCCTCAATGAAGAAGTCTTCGCTAAAGCTAGCCTGTCTTCAGGCTACTAGGTAGCACCGTGACTTAACTTTTTTGTCGGATTCCCTACTTCGCATTTAGTAATCTCTGATTGCACCTAACTGTTGCATGCTGCTATAGAATTCTGTTTTGTAACTTCTGAGTAATAACCACAATATATCCTATAATCACAAACATAGCCAATGTTCCCAGTAGATGAGAGGAATCCCAAATATCAGACAGGAGGAAATAAAATGGAAATAGCAGTTTAGAACTCAAATGTAGCAAATACTGTGGGGTAGGAACAGTGGAAAGCCCATGCAATGGTAATCTGCTAGTCAGTATAATAGATAACTCACTTATATGGCTCCAAAGTATGGATGTGCAGGTCTTCCTAACGATGCCCTCATAAATATCTGTCCATTTATTTAATTTATACCTTTCCTAGGACCTGATAGAAATTCTTAGCACATTAGGAGAATATTGTTTGATACTGGAACTTTCCTGATTCAGAAGTCGGGTGGAAGGCCAATTTGGGCTGCCCACAGTGGCTACCGGCATCTTGTCTTGCCTAGTGGCATGAAGAGGGCTCTTTGGGCTCATTCTTCATTTCCGCTTTTGACTCATGCTTTCATTTGCCTGATTTCTCCTCTGGAACATTGTCACTTCACTTCCCAATTTTCAGTTCTCTCCACTTTGCCTTTGTCTTGTGATCTGATCTACATATGTCTCCTTAAGTGAGAGTACATGCAATTTCAGCACAATTTGGTTATCTGTTAGTAAATTCTAGCATGAGTAAAATCGTTTGTCAAAGAAGGCTTTCTGTGAAAATCCTAGGTAACGTGACACAGCCAATGTTTAAGAATCCTGTCCTCACTGTGGAAGAGAAGAGAAATCGCAGAGTGGTCTCATTAGATTAGCAACATAAAGTGCTAACCCATAATGGGTTATGTAATGGAGCCATTTAATAAAAAGAGGGACAAAATACTATTGTAATTAGACAAGAAGGTCAGAGGTATCGTCAATTTAGACGGAGATGATGTGAGAAGTAGGACTTTAAATTTCCAGGAAGAATATCTCCTGGAGATTGTTAGAACCACGAAAAGAGGTCTGCATTTCCAGCTTAATAGCCAAAGGCACACTATGCCTTGTGCAGTGTGGCTGGGGGAGCACTCTGCGGGGCATTCCTGATTGAACGTGCTGGGGGCTTGTCCCACACCTTCTTGTCTGATGCTAGGAAAATATCCCTGCCTCAATTCCCCCTCCATGGGAGGGACTCACCTGCTCCTTGACTCGTCTTAGTGGATTGCTTTCCAGGATAATTATGGTCATTTTCTCCAAAGGAAAATTTATGGTCAATTTCTCCAACATATTTGCTTTTAAAGGGGAAAAATAATTTCATAGGATTTACCAAATTTTACCTCTAAGATGTATGGGTACTGCCTCACGACTCTGTTTCTTAGAGTGTTTCTTTCCAACTATGACATTCAACCCCCTTTGTTTGCTCCTCTCTATTAAACCTGTCTGCATGTAAGTTGAACTAAAGCTGCTTCTTTCTGAAGTGACCCCTGACCTCCACAGGCACCACCTTTGGGTCTGGTTCTTCCTCTTAGGGGTGTGGCTTGTCTCTCGCGAGAGACTACAGGCAACTGGGTGGTGGGCTCCTCTCTTGCCCATGGATGTAGTATTTTCTTTATTCTTTATTTATTATGAGCACTTGGTTCCTGCTATATGCATAGTCAATATTTCTGAATAAAATAATACACAGGAGACAAATGGGGTTGGCTTATAGAGGGCTGGTAAGAAGTGTGAGCATGATTGTTCCCTGTGGTGGCCAAAAGAGAACGTGTCTTAAAGAACAGATGGGCACCTCTGTCTTCAGGGATCCAGTGTTTGGCACATGCAAGGGCTATTAGAACATCCGCTCTAGTGATGGACCCCATTCAGGTTCCAGGGAAACCCTCCTCCACATCTCATCTTCTGGGATGCTCCAAACATAAGATAACCAAGCCCGATCGCATGAAGGAGTATAGGTCTGTTATTGGCAACTCAAAATACGGGACACAGATAAATTTGAATTTCAGATAAACAGTGGATACTTTCAGTATAAGGATGTCCCAGGTGCATTGCCATTTCTCTATTCACCCTATGTTGGTCTTGCTAATGTTGCTGGAGATAGACTCAGCTGTGGGGAGACCCCTGGAAAAAGAATAAATTAATGAACTTGTCCACCCTTCTCTTAAATGCCCTGGTCACGATGTATTCTTGCATAATGAGTGATCACTTTCCAGTAGTTTTAAGCATTCCTATTCTTGCTTCTCTTTATATTCCAATGAGTAGCTTTAGGGATCCTCATGAATCAGGGAATTAGCATGGTGTTCTCAACAATTACTCATAGTAGCTGAGAAATATTTTGCAACATTGAACACTTGCAATTATTCCCAAATTTTTATACATCCAGGTTTGATTGTAACATGCATGAAGAATGACACTGATGTTTCGTATATGCTTAGATATTTACATAATACTTAGTAAAAAGATAGCAGTATAAGTGATCTTAGGATGCAATTAAAATATGTTGTAATATTTTCTATTTGAACACAGTATGCAAAATTCATGTATTGCTTCCAAATTTAAGAACTGCTTTAGGGGTGCCTGGTGGCTCAGTCATTTAAGTGTCTGCTTTCGGCTCAGGTCATGATCTCAGGGTCCTGGGATCGAGCCCTGTATCAGGCTCCCTGTTCAGCAGGGCATTTGCTTCTCCTCCTCCCTCTGCCCCTCCCCCCCCAATTGTGCTCTCTCTTTCAAATAAATAAATTAAATCTTTAAAAAAAAACAAATTAAAACTTGCTTTAAAACTGTTATTGGTAATTTCACTCCCTACTGCTTGAACAGAGAAAAGGTTTTCTTTGAAATTTAAATGATTAAAAACTATATTGTCTCAGTTGGCTTACCATCAATAAAGTGCAAAGTGATCATTTTGAGTATAATGATATTTGAAGTGAAAGTAAAAAAGAAATTTTAAGGAATAAATATGTAAGATTTTATCAATTTTATACATTTAAATTTTAGTACTGTGCTAAAGAGGCTGACCCACGAGAACACTAAAATTTTTTTATATTAATATATTATATATATTATATATATAATATATAATATAATAATATTAATTATTGCCTAACAATGTTAATTATTACATTTTGCTGACATTTAGTCAGCAAAAATGATACCTTCACATTCTCTTATTTAACAGTTTGTTAAACTGGTTTATAACATGTGGATATTTATACATAAGCAAGGGAACTCTCCAGTCTTAGCCTGGTCACAAATCTGGGGGACTCACTTGCATGGAGAGGCCAGCAATATTCCTCCTTCCCCCTCAGCATCTGGTAAATGCTAGCTTGACCCAGCAGTGACCCCTGGAAGTAAGTAGTAGTTACTTTCCTGTTACTTTCTCTCAGTGAGATGTGAAAACATAAGTTTTCTAGGGCTGGTATAACTAAAAGTTGGTGGCTTAAACCACATAAATTTATTGCCGCAGTTCTGGAGGCTAGAAGTTTGAGATCAAGATGGCGGCAGGTTGAGATCAAGATGGCGGCAGTCACTTCTGCGGGCAGTGAGGGAGAATATGCTCCACCCTCTCCTAGCTTCTAGGGGTTTGGAGGCAATCTTGGTGTTCTTTGGCTCGCACACCCATTGCTCTGATTTCTGCCTTCACCTTCCCATGGCACTCTCCTTGTGTGTGTGTGTGTGTGTGTGTGTGTGTGTGTGTTCAAGTTTCCCCCTTTTTAATAAAGACACTGGTCCTATTGGATTAAAGATCCCCTAATGGCCCTATCTTAACTCAATTATATATATAACTCAATTATATCTGCAGTAAGGCCACATTCCAAGGTACTGGGGGTTAGGACTTTGGTATATAAATTTGGGGGAAGGATACAGTTCAACACATAACAACACCCTGTCTTGCCTAGTGACAGAAACAGGACTTTAAATTCCCTTGGACTTGAGATGGGGGTAAGGGGTGGGGTTGGGGTTAGAACGTAGGTCAGTCATGGATGGGGGCACTTCAATTCACACATACCTGGGAATAAAAAAAACAAAAACAAACCGCAAACATTTTTGTTGTTTGGTGGAGTGGAGTGATGGGGTGAGGGTCTGCCAATAAGCCCCTGCATCCAAATATCCTTCGTACCCAATGGCTGCTCAGCCCGCAATGTCAAATGTTGAGCTTATACTCTATCTGCCATCCTTGGGCAGAATCTTAATTGTTTCTTTCGGAGGACATATTAGAGAAGAGGAAAATTTAGATGGTTTTTATGTACTAGGTTAATTTAAAACTTAATTGCATGTAGCTAAGGTCACATTAACACAAAACATAAAAATAGTACATTCATTAAATGAGCCATTGTTTCCCAGATTAGATGAGCGGAATAAAAATTTCCAGATTTTGGAAGGTATCATCATCAGTGCTTTTAATTACTCTTTGTTAAATACCAAAAACATACAAAAGATTTTCTAAAAAGAAGGTGAAAGTTAAAACATTCAGTGATTGGGCATTTAGAAGTTCTGCAAATGCAAAATGTCCAAGATACAGGCTCAGGCAATGTCAACTTGACCCCTGGTGGATGGCAGATAAATATCTCTGGAGTGGAGAAATACAAGCTCAACATGATAATTGCCTATGTTTGCAATCCGTCCATTGGTAGATTTCAAATATTTTTCTACCCTGTCCGGTAAACATCCCAGTTACTCTGTGGTCATCTTGCCGCTGTGACTTTAGGACTGAGACCTTCATGGTGGAAATCGGTTGTCCATGAGGCTTCGTTCTTGCAGTCAGTTTGAGATTTATTTAATGATTTCCATCATTACCTGTGGATGAACATAATAACAGCTGCCTACACAGTCAGCTATTCGAAAAAAAAAAAAAAAAAAAAAAGGCGCCTGGGTGGCTCAGTCAGTTAAGCGACTGCCTTCAGCTCAGGTCATGATCCCGGAGTCCTCGGATCGAGTCCCGCATCAGGCTCCCAACTCCAGGGGGAGTCTGCTTCTCCCTCTCACCTTCTCCTCGCTCATGCTCTCTCTCACTATCTCTCGAATAAATAAATAAAATAAAAAAAAAATTATTCGAAAGCTATTTTTTTGGCAGGTGATATTGGGGAAGTGAGTGGTAATCATCACCTTGTCTTGGGCAAAACACCTTGGACAGTCAGTTGTCTCCACCCACAGGAAAATGGGCAAGCTCTTTGGGGATGGGGTTTGTTTTTCATTGTGTTTGTGGTTGCTTATCATCAGCACTTAGAACAGCGTACAGCTAGGGGTAAGAACTCGGAAGACTGATAGCCACAACTATACACTCACCACACTGTCACGACAGGGTGGACTGTCTTAACAGAGAACAACTTAATTATTTATGTCGTGTGACAGTAGCATCTTCCAGAGTGTGCTGGGGCAGCAGTGGATGGCAGACCAGCAGCATATCTTACTGCCTCCTTCCCTCAGTGTTGTGCCTGACTTCCCGCTCTCTGGTCCCCACCCTGGATTTCTGCCTGCTGCCAATTTTTAGTCATGTGCGAGGACTGAGATTTTCTTTTCCCACCTCTGGTGCTTTTCAACAGTGTGATGTCATCAAAAGGACACACGTGATGGAATCAGATCTGATTCCCATATTTGGGTCACTTTTTAGTTTTATGTTGTTGAAGCTGAAGCATATGTACATTTCTTAATCTGTAGGATGGGAAGGGTAATACCAACCAGTGGTTGGTATAAAACAAGTAATGAGATCCTGCACTTAGGACAATTCCTGGCAGGACATATATGCTCCTGGGGACACAATTCACAATTCACCACCAGTCTCTCATGTCTCCGCATGTCTTATCAGAAGAATATGAACTGTCCTTTTTTCTGGACCATCTTTTTAAGGATGTTCCTAGAGCTCTTATCCTTGAACGATAGAGATGGTGTCTCCAAATGGAACAAAGGTTTGAGCAGGTTTGCTTATGGCTCTCTGGGAAGATCTGGGTTTCCTAAGCTTAAGGTGTGACACAACCTCACTCTGTCTGTAGGGTCTTTCTGGATTCCTCCTCATCATGCCTGTGGAGCTTGAGGGACAAAGTGAGCTCAAAGTCCTTTGTCTCTGACCCAGGGAGTCTTGTGTCATCTGTTGGCATCTGCGAAACTATCGCTGGCTCATTCATTAGCTCTTGCAGGGAAGATCAAATCTCAGACCCTTCACATTCTCAGCGATGCTCAATATATAACCACATTTGTTTTGCTTTGTTTTGTCTTCCTTGCTCTTTGACAAGTTTTGGAAGGCAGGGACCATGTTGTTGAATTTAGTCTCTTCAATCTTATTGTAGAATAGACTCACAGTCTATTTCCGATTTAACTGAACTCAGCTGCACTGGTTAATCTTCAGCTCCATTTTTGCTACCTCAATTAACTCAAATTCAGCAACATCTGAGGGTCAGCCAATAGAAAGGGAGGCTGTAGGAAGTAGGCGGATGGGAAGAAAAACAAAAAGCCCAAACACCTTAATTCTTTTGCCATGTTATACCTATGTACCATCTATAACCATTTCTTTTCATGAAAAAAAAAAAATCCCTAACCAATGTCCTCTTTGGAAACACATGGAAAAATGGTCAGCAGTCACTACACATGACACAGAGTAATTGTAGTCCAGTGTGTGGGGGAACAGCGCAGCTCTAGCAAGAAGGGCCCAGTCTAGGTCTGAGGAGAGGCATGGCAGGGAGAATTCCACCCTTCCTCTCATGAGCAGAAGAGGTGGAGGCAGAATATGGGAGACTCCTCAGTATAAGAGGACAGTTGGTCAACGTGCTGCTTAAGACCCCTTAATTTTGGAGAAGGGAGTTTCTGCAACTCTGGATGCTGCCCGTGCATCTTCCGCAATTGCCCAAAGCAGCAAGGGCATTGAGACCACCTGGTGTCTCTGGATAAGACATCAGGCTATGTGGACCAAATAGTGGCTGTGGCCATCTGACTTGCCCCAGCTCCTGCTCCATGTGGCTTTGATGCTGTTGTCTTAGCTACTGGCCCCTCGGCCCTAGAAATACCCTTCCCCACTTCATCCCTCAAATGAACTTCTATGTACTCCTCAGAACCCAAGGCCCTGGACAAAAACCTGGCTGAGTCTGTGGAGCCATGTGCCAGGGCAGGAAGCAGAATGTGCTGCATTTCCTTGATTCATGTGCCTGTCATTCACCAAGTATTGCTTAAGTGTGCTAGGCATTTGTGTTTACTATGTTTGCTTACTTTCTGGATTTTTTATGTTTTGTTTCCTTCCTCTCCTTCTCCCCCTCCCCCCTCCTCCCCCTTCACCCCTGTCCTCCTCCCCCTTTCTCTTCCTCCTCCTACCCCTCCCCCCTTCTCCTCCCCCTTCCCCTTCCTCCTCCTCCTCCTTGTCCCCTTCCTCTTTCCCCTCTCCCTCCCTTCTCCTCCTCCTCCTCTTCTTCTTCTTCTCTTTCTGTATTCTTGATGCTTTGCCATATGAGGACTCAATGGCTGCTGGGGCACTGCCCTTCTTTCCCAGGGCTAACTAAATCCTAGAGATGACAATCAATTTCCCTGAGAGGACAACTTTTAAAAAAAAAATATTTGTTTATTTATTTCAGAGGGAGAGAGAGCACGAGTGAGACAAGGGGCAGAGGGACAGGGAGAAGCAACCTCCCCTCCACTGCTGAGTGTGGAGCTGGAGGTGGGCATGACAGGATCCCAGGAGCCCAAGATCATGACCTGAGCTCAAACCAAGAGTTAGAGGCTTAACTGAATGGACCACCCCTGGGCCCCAGGAGGGCACCTTTCATATGCAAACCAACTGATCCCAAAACCATACCCCTCAGTCTACCTTGGTTTCGGTCTTTCAAGAGCTCCTACACTGGGGGTTAATATTATTCTTCCCTAATCCCTCCAGGACTAGATACCAGACTACTCTGGACACTCCTACAACCCAGAGCCCACTGAACTTATTCCTAAGAGCCAATCCCATACTGGCTTACCTTGCTTACCCTGCGCCGCCTGTTCCTTCCTGTGGAAACAATAAAGGCTCCTGCACAGGTTCCTCTCCCACCTTCTGAAGGCTGACCAGTGCTGGTGCTTCCCTGTGTGGCCCTGGGGGAACAGCCTGCCCTCTCCTCTTGGGAACCGTGAGTGACAAACTATCCCTTCAATAGCAGTAGCCTCCTGATGTGTCCCCTGGTGACACCTGAATACTAACAAGACCGAGGCTTTAACAGAGCCCTGCCCTCTGCATTAAATAGAAGACAAGCTTGCGTTAGTGTTCAAGGGGGAAGCTCTCTCGTTCTTTGTTAAAGTAAATATATTTAAGACTTGCGTAAGTATTCTTTGTTCTGGCGTCCAATGGAAAGTTATGGAAAAAGAGCAGAACTGTGTTTTGAGCAGAACTGTGTCTCAAGCAGCTTTGCCCATCCAGAGGGGAGTGGTTGGAAGAAGCCGGAGCCTCCCGCATTCTGGAATAGCAGGTGCTGTCAGAGACAGAGTCAGAATTGCAGGGGTTGCCTGGAGGAATTTTCCTAAGGTCTAATGAGAGAGAGGAGCAAAATGCAGGGAAGTGTCTGTAATAGCATCTCATTGGTAGAAATCAATGACAGAAGTGATCTGTCTACAGGCATAGATGTTTGTGTGTCTGTACAGAGTTATATGAGTATAAAGAAAAAGATGGAAGGACACAAGCTATATTATGAATATGAGTTATTATGGCCAGGTGGGCTGATGTGAGAGAGCTAGAAGAGGGGGCAGAGGAAAGCCAAAGGAAAAACGGAGCAGGGGAGATGATTGTGCTTAAAACCCCAAGTTTACATATTTACACTTAAATATTTATATTAAATTATATATGTGTGTGCATATATATACAAGTATACTTTTTAAAGTCCTATAGTTTTGTGACTCAGCTTTTTAGCAGAACTATGTTTGTTTTGATAGCATTTTTCCATGACCTCAATCTGTGATTTATATTAAGGGGCGTGTGAAGAGGCTTTTGCTTGCCATCCGCCTGTTGATCTCAGGCAAGTGGATCCCCAGGTTTCAATGTTCTACATTGTCGTGGGGCAGAGGTGGGTGGATTTGGACCATCATGCCCTTATGCACATTTCTGATTTGCCACACCAGCACCAGGGAGCTGGTCTCTGCAGAGAGAATGAAACAGTTCTGACCCTCTGCTCCCTGCACACTCACCAGCTCATTGCCCTGTGGTCAGCGGGGCCAGACAAAAGCAAGCTCTTTTCTCACAGTGCGGGGCCTCCAGCCCTGCCAACGTAGCCCCTTCTGCTGGGTGTTACTCAGCTGTGAGTCTAAATATGGCACAAGGCAGTTTGATGGAAATCATTTCCAGTAAAAGAGGATGTTTCTTCAGCAGTTTTCAAGTTGGCGCTGACTCAAGCGTCCTCGAGGGAGCCCATTTAACTGGTCATTAGGGAGCCGGCAAAAAGGCATTGAGGAATTCTGTAACAAGATGCGTTTCCTGTGTGGGAGATCTCCTGGGACCCTCTGACCATTGGCTCCCTGTGCCTGCTGCTGAGGTTTTATTGATGCCCCTGAAACGACGTTTGTGGCCCCTAATCTGTTATTTGCGCACGGTGTTAAAGATGCAGTTTGTGAGGAACAGCTCGGGGGGAGGTGAGACCCGGCGCCCAAACAGTAATTAAATGTTCAGTGTTGTTTACCACCCCATCACTTCCTCCTCAGAGGCAGAGAGGTGAATCGAAGAGACCCCCGAAAGGAAAGATGAAAGTTTAGGCTGAGTTTTTTTAGGCAAAATGTTTATGCTACTCAAAGGCAACAAACGTCCTTATTTACAAATGCAAAGTTTTGAGAATCAGAACCGAAACAAATGGAGAATTTCTTCACATGGTACCATACAGGGCAAAAAAATAGTTTAGTTGAGGGTCTGTCTGCTTTATTTTTGTTTGATTTCAGGTCTGTCTGTTATGGAAAAAATGTGATCCCTACAAGAGAAAGTATAAATGTCACAAAGCTTCAAGGATGATGCTTTCAGACTGACAGACGGAGCTGTCGAGCATGGTAAGGAGACTAGTGGTCCGAATTCTAGTGGAACCTTGGAGATCCAGATCTTGACCTCCTGTGGTGGATCCGGAAGAGAAGGGGTTAAAGTTTTAAAATGAAGCATAGGTTCATAGACTCGAGAGAGAGCCTGAACTCTATTCCATTAAGCTTCATTCCTGTCCCCAAACATTCATTGTTTTCAACACTATTGATGTAGATCTGGAGGGAAGCATTTTAAATGATTTGAATGGCGAGAATGAGAAAACATATTTAAAAAGTGGAAGATATGCTGAAAATGTATTGTTTTTAAAGGACCAGAACAAAACCACAGCTCCTTAACTAAGGGACAATGCCACTAACCGCAGCGGCAAAGTTCTCAGTGAATCTATGAATGTGTGTTGTCAAGAAATGTGTCCTGGGCATGAACTGAGGGGTAGAACCTTGTATTTATTTATATTTTTAAGTCTGGAAATCTCTTCCTAGGAAATACGTATTTATAAAGTTTAGTAATGTGCCTTTCTTTTTTTTTTTTTTCTCTAAGAGTCATTTGAAATATTTCTCTTTAAAACAGAACTATTTTTAGGTGCGACCAATTGCTGTTGGCAGGGAAAGTGCTGCTCTGTTCATCTTTGGGCCAATTGCTCCTTTCACACTTTACTCTTTGGACTGTGTTTTGGTTTCAAATGGATGGAGTTTATCTGTAGTGTAACTCTTGATGTTTCTCCCATGGGAGGTCAAAGGCAGGACTCCTTGTAATTAGTGCTTTCTGCACATGGTCCTGCAGCCCCTCGAGGTGTGGGGAACTGTGAGAAGATTTGCATGGAGGAAGGACATTCTGATGAACCCACCCTATTCAAAGGCAATCTAGCTCTAGAGACCCAGGCCCCATGCTAAGATGGTGGCTTCCGTGAGACCTCCCTTGGATTCCTGGGAATCTGCTCTCCATGGCCTCGCCAGGGCCATTAGCTGGGTGTCATGGGTTGAGGGGTCTGGCTGCTTCTATGGCCGTGATGGTGCTGGGTTGCATTCCATGGAAGGATCACTTTATATGGTGATTTCCATGGACAAGGTGGCAAGGTTGGCAGGAGACAGATTTCACCAAATGAGGCTGGACTTGGCTTTTGTGGGCTAGAGATTTGTCATAAACAGAGTAGGAATGAGCCAAATTCTGCTCCTTTATGTTGGCACTTCTGTGAATCTGGAATAAAACATTGGAAGCTTGTAAGCAGAAGCTGTCTGGTTAAAATTTTTAGTTTCTGTAAGGTGTTAACTATGTGGTGTTAAAATATTGGGTAGAAAATATGTAAGTTTAGTCTGTCATCTGAATGCATGATTTTTGAACTCACCATTCAAATGTTTTGGGGTAATGGCAGCACGGGGCATGGTCCAGTGCCCCCCTCGATGTCATTCACCTCCTCTTCCTCCCCTCTTCTTGTCCTGTCCCTTCTCCCTCTTCCTCTTCCCCTCTCCACTCCTCCTCTCCTCCTCCTCTCTTCTCTCTCTCTCTCTCAATCTCTCTCTGTCTCTCTCTTGCTCGCTCACTCTCCTTTTAGGAAGACAGATTGGAAAACGGGTCTCTTGGATGACCCTTTAGCCCACTACAGCAGTGGACCCATGTAATCTGTTGATGCATCTAGAGTGGTCACTGTGGTTGCACACACTGGTCCGGGCACTGAGGGTCCAGCTATGGACACACTAGATGGGTTCTTGCTCTTGTGTGATTGACACTCCAGTGAGGGTCAGGCTTATGGGATTCAACAAATGGAAGATGCTTAGGATATTTGTGATATGAGGCAATGTCAAGGAAATATCACAGACTTTGATTTTTCAAAAAGCCTAAAGATAGTCTACCACTGGGCTTCAAAAAATGTCAAAATCATTGCTTAAGAATTTTATGTTTTGCTTTTGATACAATCAGACTCTGCCTAATTGCTACTTTGTCCTGTTGCTTCATCACCGCAGGGTGATCTCTCCCTGACTTGGGTGGATATGGTACAGATTGCTAATTTCCTCAGAATTACATAACTACAATGAAGAGGTCCAGAGGACAGATGTGTACAGTCCAGACTGTGCTCCTAATAAGACGTGTTAAGACCAAGTGTCCTGAATATTTGGCTTTGACATGAAGGACAAAGATCCCCTCTGGGTTGGGTTGTAAGCACCTCTGTTTCTTTTTTTTTTTTTTTAATTTAATTAAATTCAATTTTTTTCATTGTTCCAAAATTCATTGTTTATGCACCACACCCAGCACCTCTATTTCTATCTCAAAGCTATAGATAGATTGTTCTAGCACCTGATGTGGAAAAACACAAAACCATTGTTTGGAAAAAACAGTATGAATATGATATGATATATGATATGAGATGATATGATATGATGTGACGTAATATAATGCTACTATGCTCACTTTTAAAGTACTACTATTAGCACATCACACAAACCACTGACCTCATACTCTTTGGCTCAGAATGCACTCAAGTCTTGAGGGATGCCAGGATGGCACAGTCGGTTGAGCATTTGACTCTTGGTTTCGTCTCAGGTCACGATCTCGGGTTATGGGATCAAGCCCAGCATAGGGCTCAGCACTCGGCAGGGAATCTGCTTGAGATTCTCTCCCCCTCCCTCAGTACCTCCCCCTACTTGTGTATACTCTCTCTTTAAAATAAGATAAATAAATAAAATCTTAAAAAAAAAAAAGAATGAACTCAAGTCTTTAGTGTTTTTCTGAGAAAATGCTCAAAAATTCAAGATCGTTCTTCCTGCTTGCCATTAATAACACTCAAGCTTTGTAGCTAACGCTGCTCCATATAACTCAGCACCAGGGGTATTAGGGATGAGACTGCACAGTCTTTAGAGAGAGTAATGGAAGTATCTAAAATAGAAGGACTTCCCAGTCCTATAAAAGCTAGGGTATGAGAGAGATATCAGCACGTTGGGCCTGGGACTTGCATGAAAGCTGGAGGATATGAAACCACCTTTGCTTCCTAGATAAGCATCCTCCTCAACTCTCTCTGCCTCACTTACTGACCTTGTAGGGCCCTAGTAAACATAGGTAGTATGATACTGAAAACCACCCCATGCATGGAAATAACGCAAGAAATGGGGATGACCATCAGTAAAAGTAAAATGATACATAAAAATAGTATGACTCATTGGTTTGGGGCCATGGTCTTTAAGCTATCTGCATCCACTCACACCTCATGAATTCTCACTCATACATGAGCAAAACAGCCAGGATGCTGGAGCGCTAATTTATTCCCAAACCCAAATCTTTCCACAAAATCTATCTGCTGTAGAGATGCGATTTCTTACGATATTTGTCTAAAACACTGGAATTAACCATAAAAGGAAAATTAGGTCTTGAGTCTCACCATGGAAACAGACAAATTCCATGTGTCTCACAAAGGCACCCCGGGGACCCAGGGTGGTTCAGTCAGTCTGACTCTTGATTTTGGCTCAGGTCATGATTTTGAGGTCATGAGATTGAGCCCTGTGTCAGGCTCTGCATTGGGTATGGAGGCTGCTTAAGATTCTCCCTCTCTTCCTCTGCCCCTACCCTCCATACTCTCTCTCTTTAAAAAGAACTCCCTCCCTCCAAAAAAAAAAAAAAAACCCAATGCACCCAGGGGTCCTGTGATGAGCACAGCATTATTCAATACAAGGGACAAAGAAAAATGCCAAAGCACCATGTTAGTCTTGCTGAATAGAAAAATAAATCTGGCCACATATGGTGCTTGAGGATTTCTGCAGTGAGCACCAAACATATTCTCCAATAGAAATTGTAGACCCAATTGTACAAGCACACAATTCCTGTCTTCCTCTTCCTTCCCTCCTCCCCCTTCCTTCCTTCCTCCCTCCCTCCTGCCCTTCCTTCCTTCCTTCCTTCCTTCCTTCCTTCCCTGTTGTTCTTTTTTCTATAGAGTTCTCTAAAAAGCCACTCACAAGCAGAGGAAGGAAAGCTGATGAGTTTAAATGCCAGTCGCTCGGAGGCGTTGCCAGCTGTGCTGAAAACCCCAGCCTTCCAGTGCTCTTTGCACCTGGAGGCCGGTGTGCAGTGGAGACTAGGCTTAGCCCTTCCTACCAGGCAGGAGGAGCCACCAGAGTGGCCAGCATTGCCAGATGACCCAGAGAGAGACACCACCATCATCCGTTAGACCTTCCTGCCCATCTCTTCTTGGTACCCAACTGCGGGGCTACCTGACGGTTAAGTGAGTGAGGTCCTGGCTTCTTCAGAAGAGTGGAACAGTGGCACGTTGCATACACAGAGTTTAAACTCTCAGCTGTGCGTGCAGCTGGGTTCACAGGGCTCGCTTATACCCTATGGTAAGAAATCGAGGTGATGGAGACGCCAGTACAGGAGTCACTACATGAGATCAGCCTGGTTCCCCTCTCACCGTTTTTATATTTTGTAGGCTCTATGTTTCTTCTAAGTATAAGATTTTATGCTTTCTGCTAAGTCTTTTAAAATCCCAGGAAATGTGCATTCGCTGCAAGTTACTAACTCAATGACTGAAGGGTTAATTGCTCACAGGATATGGCATAAATGGAAAAAAAAAATACCTTAAAAGCCTGTATTTTCTCTCCACATCTACACGTGTGATGGGAAATACATTTATTTTGTGGTAAGAAAGGGCGATAGGTCCTTCAAATATTTTTTAATATTTGACTTCCTTTTTGAACCGTAAGTTTTTTGGCAGTGTGCTAAATTTCCAAATATTTGGAGACTTTCTAGATGTCTGGGTGTGATTGCTTTCTAACTTTATCCCCTCGTCAGTAGAGAAATATGGTCTCATAAGTTTATTGATCTCTCTTGGTAACTATTCCATGTGTAGCTGAAAAAATGTCTATTCTGAAGTTTCATCCTTATTACGGTGGTCAGATGTCAGATTGTTTGATGATGTTATTCAAAACTCCCTGACACTGGTCCCCCCCTTTTTGGGGGGCATCTAGTTCCATCACTTACTGAGAGATGGTTATTAAATCTTTACCTAAGACTGGATTTCTCTCTCTCTCCCTCAAATTCTGTCACATTTTGCTGATAAATCATAGTTTATGTTCAGAAAACACTGATCTGGAAGACCAGAGAGGAGAATGACCCTGACCTCAGTGGGTTCAAGGAAGGGTGACAAAGGACCTGGTTATGAGTCAGATGAGAGGAGTTCAAAGTGCCAGCCAATGCCAGGTGTAGTCCAATAATAGAATGGGTACAGTGGCTGGCTTAAAAGGCAGAGAGAACCCTTGGGGGGCACACCCACAGAACAGCTGGCAGATGCATCCCCAGCTGGGAACTGGACTGGTAGCAATGCTGGAGTCCGTGGGAAGATGAAGTTCAGTGTTCAGTCCCCTCCTTCCCATGGGCCGCTGAGAGTGCTGGGGCACGAGGGGCTCTGGAATGTTCTAGCTGCGGTGTGGGAAGCCAGACTGAGATAGGAACCGTTTCTCTAAATTGACTCTGATATTTCATCAGAAAGACCCTGAATCTCCAATCTTTAGTAGTTTGTTATGATTTTTCCCATTCATACCCAAGTTTGTATTTACAATTCTGTATAATTTTTCTTAGAAGTTAATATAAGCACCACCCCCACCCTCCACCATCAGCCACCAGCTGTGCAACCTTAGACAAGTTGTGGGGCTCTGCCTAAGTTCTCTCCACAGTACCAGTCTGGTAATAGTATACCCACTTCATAGGCTTTGAGAGAGACTTAATTCAATGAGTTCATATGTACAAAGCCATGGACAACAGTGCTAGGTGCAGAGTAACACTGAGTCAAGTGTTTGTTAAATAAAAATAAAAGAAACATGAGTTTAAGCTTTGAAGTAGTCAGACTGGGGTTCTAGCTTTGACCACTGACCCAGTGCTTAGTGTTCTCATCTGGAAAACAGGGATATGATTTTCAAGCTCTTAAACTTCTGTGCATCTGGTAAATTTCCACAGTTTGATTCACCCCCAGGCTACTTCTTGCAGATCTTGAGTTAGCTACTTCTCCATCGGCCCTGAGTGGAAAGTTTTGGTGCAAGTAAATACATTGCAATATCATCACATTTTGCATTTCCAAGCAACATCTAAATTTAAAAAAAAAAAAGGTTATCTGTGTCTTTTTTAACATGAATTTTGGAAGGTTGGCTATATTTTGTTCTTTTTTTACTATTAACTTGGTTTGGAGTTAATTTTTAAAAAGATTTGACTCGGGACCCTGGGTGACTCAGTCGGTTGAGCATCTGCCTCCAGCTGGGGTCATGGTCTTGGGGTTGTGGGATTAAGCCCCACATCAGGCTCTCTGTTCAGCACAGAGTTTGCTTGTCCCTCTCCCCCTCCCTCTGTGTGTGTTTTCTCAAATAAAAATATTTTTTTTCTAAGAGTTTATTGATTTATTTGACAGACAGAGATCACAAGTAGGCAGAGAGGCAGGCAAAGAGAGAGGGAGAAGCAGGCTCCCCAGTGAGCAGAGAGCCCAATGTGGGGATCGATCCCAGGACCCTGAGATCATGACCTGAGCCGAAGGCAGAGGCTTAACCCACTGAGCAACCCAGGCACCCCAATAAAAATATTTTAAAAATATTTGCCTTGACGGTAGATGAAATATTAATATATATCTATACATAGGTATGTTTAATATGCCTACACCAATATTTCACTTATGAGCAAGCCAAATATATACACACATAATGATTCTCTCTGTGTATGCACACGTGTATATTTTATGGAGTTTTGAATAACTTAGACATCTCAAAGTGTTGGGACTGGTTGGGTGTTGTATTTTATTTTTCATGAGCATGCCATCCAATTTTAAAACAATTTCTAAAGCTGAAGATATTCTAGTTAATAAAAGCATTAATCCTAATGATCATTTGTTTCTGTTCCATGTTCCAGTGCCATCTTTACAGTATTCCATTTTCTGAAAATATTCCCGCGGGCCTGAGGTGCCATGTGTACGTGGAGAGATTTCAGGCAGGCAATGACGCAAGCCGCTTGAATATCAAGTATGTTCTGCATCTCATGCCTGCGCACTTTGACCCTTCAAATGGCTAATGGTACTTTAGTATGTCAGCCAAAGGTGACACTAAACAGACTTGAAGATTGGTTCTGTGCTGTTATAAAGGTGAAGAGCACGAAGGATGCGACAGGCAGGCTTTTAGTTTATTATTGATGACAAGTTAGTTCAGTCACAAAGTCTCTTCATAGAGCCCAAACCAAGAACACTATTCATTGAACAGCAGCAGCATATTTCATATAGGAAATATGTATAGCATAGGAGAGCAAAATTCTTAGCTGAGTATTATAAGCACAGCATTTAAAATGATAGAATAGGAGTCTGTGAATCAACACACATGACTTGGATTCATGTGGCATTTACGTGGGCCTCAGTGCTCTGCTCTGAAAAATCACCTCCTTTAAATAGCCTGGGTGGCTCGGTCCGTTAAGCCTCTGCCTTCAGCTCAGGTCATGATCCCAGGGTCCTGGGATCGAGTCCCACATCGGGCTCCCGGCTCACTGGGGAGCCTGCTTCTCCCTCTCCCACTGCTGATACCTCTGCTTGTGCTCTCTCTCTGACAAATAAATAAACTAAAAAAAAAAAAATCTTAAAAAACAAACCAACCAGGGTTGCGGTTTTGGGGATGATGCTTTAGTTTGCACCCTCCAGAGGACAGTTACAGGTCAAAGTCAGGGGTACTCACGGCATTGGAGGTGCAGAAATTGAGAATCCTGGGAAATGATTTAAGTCCGCTTTTACAAGCTAGCAAAGACAACGTCAGTAACTGAAATAGGTGACACTTTACAGAGTCAACAACCTGATTGCCCTCTTTGATTCTTGAATAATGACACTAGGAGAGAGTCCTTCCAGTCCCATCTTACAGGTGACACACCTGAGGTTCCAGAACATATTGGTGTTGGAGCTAAAACCCATGTCTAGACCTATAGGCTCCAAATCTGGAGCTCTTTGCACTAAGCTGCTGTGAGTGTCCTGAGGTGCCAAGAGGAGTGATTTCCATGTCTGCCATATGGCTTATCTCTCATCACATCTCATCGGGGAATACTAGACATTTGCTGCCTTTCAGAGCTTTAAGAACCTGAGTAACAAATGTGGTGCAGTCGCCAACTGATGAGTATCTTCTTGACCTCCAACACACGATGTTATAATCTTGATGTAATGAGATGCACACAGACTGCCTCCTCTATGTCAGATAGAGAATGGAAAATGGTTATAAACAGACTTTTGACTGCTTGGACTTGTACAGGAGCTTTCTAGTGATGTGTCTGTTGGGACGCTCAGATGAGTGAATTTCCCTAGGACTTTGCCAGCCATGATCCAAGTAGCCTGTGGAGTCAACTAGAGGGGCTCATGGAGAGAAGGGTATGGAGAGACCCCCAAATGGTGCCCAGGAGGAGAGAGAGTTTGCCAGAGACAGCTTTCAGAGAAACTGGAAATGTTCAGGGACATTTTGCTTCATGGAGCATCTACACGGGCCTCACGGCTCTGACCTGAGATCAACCTCCTTACACAGAGTTGTGGTATGAGGGATGGTGTTTTAGTTTGCACCTGTCAGAGGAAGTTTACCGGTGAAAACGTAAAGCATTAGCGTGTGAGACATCTGGCTGTGTGCATCAGTTATCTTATTCTTTGTGCGTGCGTATTAAGGTTAATGATTGGACATGAAGTGACACCTGTAAATAAGAACTGGACAGTCCAGGCCTATGTACACTTCTGGTGTTACAGAGCTTGCCAATTACACTACCCACTAATATAGAGACTGAAGGGCTGGGGTGAAGCTAACATTTATTGAGAAGTTACTATATAACAGGAAATTTATATACATTATCTCATTTAATCCTCATGACAACTCAGTGAGACAGTTACTTATATAAACATTTCAAAGGTGAGGAAATGGTTCAGAGAGGTTAAGAAATGTGCCGGGGGTCACACAGCCATTAAATGGCCAAGCTAGGGGTACCTGGGTGACTAGCCGTTAAGCATCCACTTTCAGCTCAGGTCATGGTCCCAGGGTCCTGGGATTGAGCCCCGTATCAGGTTCCCTTGCTCAGCGGGGAGCCTACTTCTCTCTCTGCTTGTGCTCTCTCTCTCTCTCTCTCTGTCAAATAAATAAATAAAATAGTTTTAAACAATTAAAAAAAATAAATGGCAAGGTTATTATACCATAAGCTGACTTAAATGAAAGCTCGTGCATCCGAGCTACGGCATGTTTCATTTCCCCCAGAAGATTTATAGGCTGCCTGTCTCTGAGAGGGAGTTTCCTTTCTTTGACAGGAGCTCACCCTTCATCAACAGTTTCAGAAAAAAATAGCATTTTAGGGAAAGGTACAAGTTTGCACATGGATTTAGATACAGCTGTATCTTTAAACAACCTGGCCAGATGTGTAAGGCAGTGATTTCTGTAGATCAGTTCAAAGTACTTTTTAGAAAGGGCTTCTTCTGTAGCCCTGAAAGTTTCCACAAATTGCCCCCAACACAAAATAAGAAGTGACTTATTGCTCCTCAGAGCAGACTGCTTTTCACTCATGCCTACTTTTAGAAGTAGCATCTTATGAGAAGAGGCACTGTTTTTAGTATAAAATATTAAAGTCAGTTCATTTTGAATTGGATTACATTTTAAGGTTTTCTGATAAAGAATCTGTGGTTTTCATACTAGGATTCTTGCTTAAAGTAGTCATCTTCGATTTTTCTCACTTTAAAAGTTTTTCATGGAAAGTGTTGATCAGGTTGTAGAAAACTGATAAGATGCCAGAGGAAAAGAGGGATCTTTGGGAAAATAAAGTGGGTATATGTTATTGATTTTTTTCACTGTGAGAAAATTCTTGTTGGGGGGAAATAAAGCCCCGGTTGATAACTGCATTTTTTTTTAACACTTTAAGTCTGGGTAGGAAATAAGAGCTTTGAGGGGGAATATGTGAATTTTGTAGCCACACTGTAGCTTTATGAACATCAGTGTAGGCTCATCCCTGGCTTAAAAAGAAAAAAAGCACATTTTAGTGAGGGATGTTGATCTTGAGGAAGGTTCTGTGTAGGGTTGGGGTAGATGGGAAATCGCTGTACATTCTTCTCAATTTTGTTGTAATCCTAAACCTGCTCTAAAAAACAGTTTTAAAAAGGAGTTTGTGAAATAGGTGTTTATTATTTGCTTCCCCCCAACTGAGGGCCACTCTAGAAAGATGGGTAGTTTCTCCCTGGCTGTCTCTGAGCTCATCGTGACTCTTTTCAGAGCTCGGGTGAGGGCGTCTGCCTTGTACATGGGGTGAATGACATTTTCCTTTTTCAGAGACATTTACTAAATTGCCATGTAGCTGCAAGGAAACGGACTTATTTCTTTAAACAATTTTAAAATATGAATAAACATTAAGTGATAAAGCCATTGCCTTTGAACTAGAAAATTAGGAAAGAGTGCTTGGTTCCAGAGTTGTTCACACAAAGCATGGAAAAAGCAGTGACTTATGGTACATGTTCTGATCAACTCTTCTGTGTTCGCTGGAGGAAATAAAGCCTCCCTCACGTTCATAGACAGAGGTCCTTACAGCAGGTAGTACACATTCATTTATTCTTCCCACACATCCTTATCATATGCCTATCACATGCCTCATCAAGCACTGCTCTAGGCTTTGCGAATAGAGTGGAAAACCTGACGGATGGAAACCTGCCTCTTCAGATGACATTTTTGCCAACAACACACAGTTAAATTTGAAAGTCAGATAAACAACAAATAAGTATGTCCCATGAGCTGTTTTGTGCCATATTTTATCCGGCAATGCTAATCCTGAAGGAACCCATAGGAAACACTCCGTAAATGTCAAGAGGAAGAACATGTATGCTTCAGGAAGAGGGGGGAAGCTGTTCAAAGGCCCCATGGGGCAAGAAGAGGATGGGAACTTCTTTTAGGGGAGGTGGTGTGGCTCGTGGTCAAGAACTGGGGGTGCTGGAGACAGATTGCTTCGACCTAAATTCTGTCCCTGCTGCTTATTTGCCACGCCACCCCTGGGTCAAATCACACAATCTCTTTCCCACAGTTTACACATTTGAAAAATGGGGATAATAATAGTACCTGCAGGAGCCCCTGGGCGGCTTAGTTGGCTGAGTGTCTGCCTCCTGATTTCAGCTCAAGTCATGATCTCAGGGTCCTGTGAGAGCCAGCCCCATACTGGGCTCTGCGCTCAGCAGGGAATCTGCCAGAGATTGTCTCCCTCCCGCTTCCTCTGCCCTGCCCCCATGCCTGTGTGCTCTCTCTCTCCCCCAAAACAAATAAATAACTCTTAGTAAATAGTACCTGTATCATAGAGTCAGTGGGAAGATTAATATGGTTAATACACATAAGCAGAATGTGCCATCTAAGTATTTGCTATTATTATATTTTTTTTGATTGCTATAGACAACTCACCATGAAATGTTCCCCTTGCACATCAGGGGCATATTCACTATAAAATGATTCATGCCTTTCAAACATCTTCTTTGCTTCCAAAAGAAATC
Source organism: Mellivora capensis (assembly GCA_004024625.1). Lineage (NCBI taxonomy): Eukaryota > Metazoa > Chordata > Mammalia > Carnivora > Mustelidae > Mellivora > Mellivora capensis. Next base: position 30,591 of record PISX010013371.1, on the reverse strand, counting down.
TCTGACAATATTAAGCCCATTGTTCCCTTCATAAAATAAAACATGTGGGTACCTGACTGGCAGCCATATCCAGGGTGCCAAGCTGAACATCTGCTTTACGAGGACTATCTGAAGTTTTTCATAACTATTATTGTCAGAGCTCCTGGCTTCTCTTAGCAGTTCCAGGATGGATCATGTCACTTAATGAAGGAACCTGCTAAAGCTTCTTTCTCTGCAACTGGTCCTAATATTCTGTAGTCATTTCCAGTATAGAGGTTTCATAATGTTTTTTTTTTTTTTTAAATATGGTATGAAGCAACCCTATGTTGATACACAAATAAAAATGTTACGTGAGGGGTGCCTGAGTGGCTCAGTGGGTTAAGCCTCTGCCTTCGGCTCAGGTCATGATCCCAGGGTTCTGGGATCGAGCCCCGCATCGGGCTCTCTGCTCAGCGGGGAGCCTGCTTCTCTCTCTCTGCCTGCCTCTCTGCCTATTTGTGATCTCTGTCAAATAAATAAATACATTCTTTAAAAAAAATGTTATGTGACGTGGCACTTAGAGCAAAGTTTTGTTTTTGTTTTTTTTTTAAACCAGAATTAGAATCATTTATTTATTTGTAGTGTACTTGTTTTTTCTAATTTCTTTACTTGTTTATAGATTGTCAATATTTTTACAACTATTCCACTGAAAGCAAGTAGACACACAGACATACAGAAGAGCATATGTATCAAAAGTTTACAGTTATTAATAATAAAATAAACTCATCTGTGAAAATGGCACCCAAGAAGTAAAAATTACCAACATCTTGAACATAAAACATTTAGAAACTCTATTTAATTTCCATTTTTTTTTTAGATTTTATTTATTCATTTGAGAGAGAGATAGAGAGAGCACAAGTCAGGGGGCAGGGGAAGAGGCAGAGAGACAAGCAGACTCACTGCTGAGCAGAGAACATGGCGTGGGACTACTTCCAGGACCTTGAGATCATGACCGAGCCAAAGACAGACACCCAACTGACTGAGCCAACCAGGAGCTCTGAAATAGTGTCAACCCAAATGTACCAGAATCTCTTTTTTATTGTAACTCCGCATTGCCTTCTGGTCTTCAGTGTGGGCCAGGCCAGGCAGGCCCCATTCACTACAGTGGCATGACTGCCATGCCTAGGCAGCTGCAGAGGGAGGACATGGATGCTGGAGATATCATGTTTTATGGAAGTCATGGTGGGCCTTGGCTTCCACCCTTCTGTGCCAAACACACCAAGTCATAGTGCCAATCACATCAAGACACAGGAGGATAAGGTGATGAAGAGAGAGTATGGGCTCTGATTTCTCAGTAGCTGGTTGGACTCATCCTCTTCTCCATTACCCCTTACCTCAGTTCCCTCAATGGAAACATGGGGAAAAGTCTCTCACAGAGTTCTTGTGAAGGTCACATGAGTTCATATATGTAAAACGGCTCTTACTCCTATGCCAGACACATAGTAAATCCCACATAACATATACATATACCTTGAGCACTCAATGTAAACCATTATTATTTTTATTTCACTGGTGTTCCATTGACCTTGGACCCCAAAGTTCCCAGATGCTGCCTGGACACAATGGGACTCTTGCCCTGTGAGTGCATTGGGACATGCTTAGTGTCCATGGCTCAGTGAATTTTCATACATCTAAGCACTAGCTTTATTATTATAGTTGTTGTTATTATTGTTTTACATAGCAGAGCTAATGACACAGGCTGATTTTTAATCAACGAATCTGATCTTAGTTTTCAAATATTGTAGGCCCCTTCAGAAGGGCTTTCATTGCTCCATGCAGTTTGGAAACTGTTTACTTGCCTATGAACTCAGGGGCCCATGTTATGGATTTGTGATTCTTTTGGTGCCAAGACTGGTGGATGAATTGATTGAGACAACAGGGCATTATTACCCTGAGTCAAAAGCAAAGGTTAACTTCAGAATACTAGAACTGATTTTAGAGTTACAAAATTGTCTCTAAAGCCACTCCAGAAACCAATGTTAAAGACTATTTCTTTTGAGCAATGGTTGTAATTTTGGAATATAGTTTCCTTGACCACTTTGAATAGAGAACAATTATTAACATCCTTGAACTCTTCATTGATATTTTTGGTCCCAATGGACCAGCTGTATCCTAGCATATTGGCATACCCTGAGAACTTGCTAGAAATGAAGACTCACAGGTCCTACTCCAGAGCTGCTGCATCAGAATTTGCATTTTAACAAGATCCCCAAGTAATTTGCATGCATATTAAGTTTTACAGTCTGTCTACATTAGTGTCAGGCCACATTCAGTCCCCAGTCATTACCTGTAAAAGGTTTGAGGTCACTAAGCTCATTACAAGGTGATGTAGTTCTTAACTGCCCACACTGACGACAGTGGGATCCTTTGGCACATGTATCGTTGGCCCACGTAGCTGGAATTTTAACTGGCTCCTCTGGTGTTTATCTTGTAGAACTTGTAACACCAAATAGAGCTGACCACAGAGGTTACCACTTCACCACTAGGAAAAGCCACTATCGGAATGTCCTAGTTAAGGCAAATTGTTGGTATTGATAACAGCCTTTGGGGGTTGGTGATGGCTGCTGGGATCATAAACGTCCTGCTGGCTTGTGCCAAACCTCAACTAAATGAGAACATTGCTGCTTACTATTACCATGTCTGTGGGTACTTTTTTCAGGTTAGCTCATCACACAAAACAATTCTACCAAGAAGAGGCCTCAGCTCATCCACCCAAAACTCATTTCAGTGAAAGTATTTCTCCATCGAAGGAGGGTGGAGAATGTGTCATTGTTGGTATTAACTAATCGAGGTACAAACCATTCTTTGCTCAGTGGCACTGCCACAAAATATTTGGAGATCTGCCTCCACCCACAAACTACTTAATGGGAAAAAAGCCGTTTGCTGCCAACCTGCTGTCTGATTCTGAGTTTTTATGACTGCATTTCTCTGCATGGTAATCTGGGTCTAAATGTGGACCTTGTTCCCTCCTCTGCTGTTTTTACTCTTCCCAACCAAAACACCCATGGGGCTAGAGCCCTTAAGCTCCTGAAACTGGTGTGTCTATTTTGATTGAACAGTCTGCATTGTCCCTGTTGCACTCTGTGGATGTTTCTGTTTGGTTCTTAGAAGATGTCTGAGCCCAGTCTCTGAGCATTGGAATGGCTCTTTGCCATCCTGGGAGTGAATTTTTGCCTTTCTTGCTGACATTTTAAGTAGACCACTGGGTGTGGGCTGCTATTCTATTTCCCAACATGCTTGGTGCAATTACACTAAAATATTACAAAGCCTGTTTGTGGAAAGGGTGAGGGCTTTGGCCCCAGAGCCCAAACCTCTCCAGAGGACAGTGTGAGACAGTACATGAACAAAGGTGCCGGCCTATTGGAGGGATTGTGGGAAGGTCCTTGGAGGTCTAATCAGCCCGATCAATTCCTGTCAGTGCCTGGAGAGCTCCCTGAGTTTCCAGGACTCGGTCCTCCTGAGGAGATCCATGCCATGTGGACAGAGTTTCCCAGAAAGAGATGTCAGGAGAGGTTGACTTTTTATTTCACTGCAATGCTTTGGCAAAATTCTCATCCACGATGACTTTTTCTTATTTTGCCACCATGATATTCAGTTGTGGCTGAATTTTACAGTGGCTTGTTGTTAGTATACATATGCTCCCCTCCTCGCTGCCAGATCTGAGTCTATGGCTGAAAGCAGAATGTAACTATGAGATGTCCTTGTGAACATACCCAACACAGATGATGAGCCTCTTCTCACATCCTTCAAAGAGTATCGGCGTGGGGCCAAGGCAGAAGTGTTGTATTATTGATTAGGATAATGTGTTCTAGACACTAGTTTCCATGCTGGTTGAGTCCATTCTAGTGGCATATTCTGAATGAGGAAGGGAAAATCAAAGATGCAGTGTGAAAGTCATGACATCCACAATTATAAAAAAACACATTTCTGGAAAGAGTTGCCAAGAGCTGTATCTGTGGCCCTTTACACTGTTTCCCTCCCAGGATGTTGTCACTCCAGGATAACTGGTTTTGAGCAAGCTTGGTTGCTGTAGAAGGGAGAGAGAACTCGAGTCGCATAGTGAAATTTCACCAGAGGGAGTGAAGAATTCTGGAGGGGGATGGAAATGACCACCATCAAAGGGAGGTCAGGGCTTCTAGGTAATAAGGAAATGTCTGTAGATGTGGGTAGAGACATCAAGGGAAGAAAATGATTTGGTTCCAAATTATAAGGACAACTGGCTAAATGGCAAATTCAAACTACACCAAAATACCATTTCCCAACTGTGGGAGTGATCAACATCAAAAAGTTTGACAACAAAATCCTGCTGGGGAGGCAGTAGAGGAAAGCCCCACTTTGTACGAGGCTGGAGGGAATGCAACACAACACTCACAGAGGAGCATTTGGCAATACCTAGAAAGAGGACTTGTGGATGTGCCCTTTGAAGCAGCAACACTCTATCAGGAAAGCAACTGCAAGCATACTGGCAAGATGGGAAGGGCTGTTTGCACTGGACTCATCACTGAAGCATGGTTTGTTAGAGCAAAAGAAACAACCCAGATGCCCATCAGTGGATTGGCTGGTTGTATACACTGTAGTACATCTACACAACAAGGCAGCTACACAAGGAAACTAGGAAGATAGACCACTTCTGAATATAGTATTAGGGTGAGGAAGAGCACAGTTAGTACTTTGTGTAAGAAAGGAGGAGAAATACCAACAGAGGTTCAAACATACTTACATTTTTTGAAAGAACCAATAGAATAAGATAGAAAAAAGGGACAAGGATGGACACTAGATCTTTCTGAATAGGTCTTGTGAGATAGATCTGTCTTTGGAACCAAGTGAGCATTTTAGGTAACTAAATATTACACAGCACAAATAAAACGGAATTTAAGAACTTGAGACACAGTGAAACAAAAAATTCTAATTCTATGTCAAGTGGATAAAAAAAGAAAATCACATAGGAAAAAATGGCTTCATATAACAGCATAGAAATTTGACTGTAAATACTTTCCATGGGGGGGTACACTCTGAGGAGTGAGTATTAAGACAATTTTTAACTGCATTGTATGGCTTTATTTTTAGTAATAATATTGGTGTTGTTAATTAAATTATATAGATATACTTATAGATACATTTTAGGATAAAGAAATAATGTTGGTAATGACATTAGGAAATCAGATTTTTCAGACTATAGACACAAAATAAAAGCAATAAGTCAAGTAAAAATTCTTGAATTTTCATTTGAATTAAAAGTAGTATGAACCCATTATCTTTTTTCCTCTGTTTAGAAAATATATATTTCTTAGTCCCTTCAAACTGGAAACATCCCAGTACCTACCCACAGCTGAATGGATAAACAATGTGGTATCTCCACACATTGAAATACTACTCTGTAACAAAAAGAATGAACGGCCAGCCCACACAATGGCATGCATGAATTTAAAAAACATCATATTGAGTGAAGGAAGTCAGATACAAAAGGTTAAATTCCATATGACTTCATTCATAGAATGTTCTAGAAGAAGCAAAACTCCAAAGCAAATGGATCAGTGTTTGCCTGGGTGGCAGGGTGGAAGGACTGAATGCAAAGAGGCAGCAGGGAAGTTTCTGGGACAGTAGGAATGTATATTTTAGTAAGAGTGTGGGTTTCATGAGGGTATACATCAAACTTTATATTTAAAATGTGTATAATGGATGTAAATTCTACCTTAATACATCTAATTTAAACAAAGAGAAGACAAGAAAACCTGACAGATGGGGGATTGGGCCAGGAGCTGTGTACAGCAATCCTGAGCTCTTGCTACACATCTGAAGGGAACTTGCCCAGTACACAAGTAGGCAAGTAAGCAGGAAGTGGGGCCAAGAGTAACATGCACACCCTGTCTGCCATCAAAGGTCAGGTCTGGAGAGTTCTTCAATTGCTTAAGAATGAGCAATCAGGAAAAAAGCCACACAAAGCAACAAAAGTCCCATTTAAAACATGCATAAATAAGAGAAATGGCACATCATGTTATAACACATCTCTGCAAAAGGTTTCCTTCTGGAATTAAAAGAAGATGTGAGAAAGGCATCTGCTCACTGTGCAGGTGATGGGGAGACAGAGCCTCCTGAAATAGGATTGGGGTGCCTTGTGGAGAGAATGTGCTTCCATGCCATTTGGCAGGATTGAGACACCTCAGAGCTTCTCTGGGTAGGACTGTAAAGAGTTTGATGACACATTAAGGAGTGTGCATTTTTATTTTGCAGGCTTTGGATTTTTTTTTTCTTAAAACTCAGGGGAGTAATGCAATCAGGCTGTTTTAGCTTTGTTTTAATTGATGAAGCTTATCCTGCTGTAGAGGGAAGAATGCCTTGGTTATAGGAAAGACGGAGGCAAGCAGGATTGTTGGGCATCCTCTGTGTGAAAGATGATCCCATTCCAAACTGAGGCAGTGGTGGCGGGGATAGAAAAGACCATATGGAGAGACACCTGGGTGGCTCAGTCTATTAAACACTTGACTCTTAGTTTCAGCTCAGATCATACTCTCAGGGTCGTGAGATTGAGCCCTGTGTCGGGCTCTACACTCAGCGTGGAGCCTGCTTCAGATTCTTTCTCCCTCTCCTTCTGGCTCACTCTCCCTCTGTCTCAAATAAATAAATAAATAAATAAATAAATAAATAAATAAAATATTTTTAAAAAAAGAAGACCAGATGGACTTGAAGGGAGTTCTTGATATGGCCGTGGAAGCAACTACTGACCAATGTGTTCATTTGTGGGGGCAGATAGAATGGAAGGCAAGAGGAAGTAGGAAGAATGAGGAAGGCAATGGGTGAGGAAATGATAGGAATTAAGGTTTCTGGTGTTGAGACTCGGGGTAAATGATGACTCAATCAACAGAGACCAGAATACAGAGAAGACATAGGCTTGAAAGGAAGGTAATGGGAGCTGTTAGAGAAACCGGAGTTTGATTTGCCCATGGGATATCCAGGAGTTATAACCCAGTTGTATTATATTAGGCTTTTACAAGTAATTCTGTTTAGGGAGATATTTTTAGACTCATGTAAGTCTAAGTCTTCATGATCATAAGCTATTTCATAACAAGGCTTCTGTATGTGTGCCAAAAAGTTCATTTTACTTTTTGGCACTTCAAGGATCATCTTGGTGTTAATGCTGCTCCAGAAAGGGACTTAAATCTTACATTTCTTAAATCTTCAGGTTTTAAGCTCTCAGATTCAGCTTCATGATTTAATTACTCCTAAAATGTATCGAGTGCTTCCCATATACAAGACACTGTGCTAAGTGCTATAAATACAGGGAAGTGTCCAAACTCAGTTTATGTGTAGAAATTAGCCAGAGGAACCCACAGAGTACCCAGCTTGAAGAGAACAATTTAAGATGTGTGTTGAGCCTCAAGACTGGTGAGCAGTCCAGGAGCTGAGTTTATGCTTGGCACGGAATCAGAAAGTGCTAGGTGAAGGATGCCTCAGGACTAAATGTTATCTACCGCAAAGAGGATTTAGAACAGTGGGAACAACCCTGTGGTCATTCCTGTTGAAGGTTGCCTGTTGAAGAGTTTACTACCTAGACCCATCACCCCTGTCTCTGCCCATCTGCCAAATTCATTCCATGGCATTGCAAACAATTTGTGTTCCATCTGGTGGAGACTTTGCAGCTATGGTAATGAAGTGACTATTGAGGGAGTATCATGCAGGCTTTATGATACAGGAGTCCTCTCTTAATTGGGAGGTGCTTATTTGGGAAATCTACTCCTTCAGGATGTGATCAGAGAACTGATTTAGCCCTAATGATATTTAATGGCAGTGGCTGGAATTTAATGGGGAGGATAATTTCATGTAATTGGGGGGCCTTCAAGTGAGTTAATGCTCTTGAGGGCACAGCCTCTGGGGCGGTGTCTGAGTCAAATGTGTTCTTCCTGTCTGCATTTCTCCCCCTGCAGCTATGATGAACATGAGCAATCTCAGAGAGCCGTGGAGGGTTAGCTGTTGTGTTCTGATCTCGGGGTGGATCTCTTCCTATGAGAATGGCCCAGGGCAGGTGCTATTTCCTAAGGGAGACACCATTCTGTTTCAGTGTCAGCCCAAGGTTTAGTGTAAATTTCTCTTTTTGTTCCTTTCCTTTTTTAAAAGCCATAAATCAGTTTACCTGAGTCATTCTTTAAATGGACCTGGCAGAGACCCTGACACGTAGGTGGGGAATGAACTGATTGTAATTGGGGCTGCCACCTCTAGATTAGAACGCTGTTGGCCCATGGTGCTGCTCTGTAAATATCATGGAAACATCACAGTGACACCATGCTGTGATGAATCAAAGCTCCTTCTGGGGGCTTAAACACTGTCCTGTCCTGTCATTTCAGGATTCACTGGGGGGATCTAACTGACCCTCTGAGTCAAGTAAGCTCAGTAATCATGCCTGTTGACAGGTCGATATTTTTCATTGATGAAACACCCAAGGCTGGACCATGAAAGCAGTGGCCAACTGGCTGATGTTAATGTCCTTTCACAGGTTAAAGACCTAGATAGGACACTGAATGATGTTAATGTCACTACAAATAATGAAAGGAATTATTACTCGTCATCAAGTGGTTTTGGAGTTTCTTACTTCATGACATCATAACACCAGAAATGAGCAAGATCAACTTGACAATTTAGGCTTTTCTGGGGCATAGCGAAAGCTACAGTACGTTTTCCTGTGTTCCACGCAGAAAACATGCTGTGTTTCAACTTAAGTGTTTTGAATTTCCATCTGGCTGCGATGAATGTGGGCACCTTTTATCTCTGAGTGTCATAGGCTGAGAGTTTGTATGTCCCCCCAAATTCATACATGGAAACCTAATCCCCAATGTGATGGCATTTGGACATGGGGTGTTTGGGGAGTGATCAGGTCTTGGGGTGGAGCTCATGAGTGGCATTGGTACCCTTATAAAAGAGGCCCCAGAGAGGCTCTTCCTTCCCAGCATGTGGGGACACAGCAAGAAGACCACTGTCTGTGAAATTCACCAGACACTGAATCTGCCAGCACCTTGATCTTGAACTTGCCAGCCCCCAGAATTGTGAGAAACAAATGTCGTTTATGTCCCTGGGCATATGACATTTTTGTTATAGCAGCCCGAACAGACCAAAACACTGGGGTGATGATGACGACGACGACGACGACGACAGTGGTGACTTATTGTATTATCTGCATGGCAGTGACAACATTTGGTTTAGCCAGGCTACCTGCCCTTAAATTTAAAGTCATTTTAGGGAGGCAAGGCAAATGCACTGGTGTCATTAGCACAGGTCCTCTCAGACACTGGTGACTCACAGGTGGACTTTTACCCCCGAAGAGGCATGGCTTGTAAAGTGCTGCAGAGCTCCCACACTGTCCCTCACCCCCCACCCTGTGTAGCAGGAATGGCTCAGCTATAGTGACAGCAGAGGTGCTCACATGAACCTAATCTGATGGCACCTTATGTCATGATGTTCTCTTCACATTAACAAGTTAACTATACTATAGGTTCCCCAAGAATGGATCACAAACCAGGCATATTTTAATGGTAAGACAAGTTGCTGGAAAAGGTTTTTGAGTGAAAGTCAGTATAAATGAATAGTGTGCAAGAGAATGTTATGGAGCCTGGAAATAGGAGAAAGGGTGAGAAAAGGCAGGGATGCAGGACTTCCCTGTGGATGATATCCAACTCTACCTCAGTGATTTCTGCTCACCGGGAGCTGTACTGAGCATTTCATGCAGATTTTGTCACTTAGTCCCCACAACAACCTAATGAGATGAGAACTGATCTTATCCTCATGTTACAGATGAAGTAGTGGAGGCACAGTGACTTACTCAAGGTTATACTGTTATTAAGTTATAGAATCAATACCACTGCACTACCCTGACTCTCCAATGTGAAAATGAGGAGTGTTTGAAAGGAACTCAGGAGGAAGAGTGAAAAGACACAGCAGGGTGACCATGGGAAAGGTGACCTTTACTGAGATGACACTCATCAAGAAGACAAGTAGAGAAACACCCACTAGAGAGAAGATGTAGGGTTGGAGACATGATGTAGCCAGAATGAGATCTGCAGAGTAACGGTCAGGGACCATGCTGGAACGCAGGTGGACAAGAAGGAAGTGGGATAGAGAAAGGCACACCTGGGCAGATGCATCATGGATGGAAAGAAATGGCCAGGAAAGCCTTAATTCTGATGGAATGAAAGAGCTATGATTCTATTCAAAGTGAGGGAAGAGGGTGTGAAAATGCCCCTAGCAAAGGATTCATGTGGCAAGACTTCCTGCTCATGCAGCTCTGGGCCCCAGGGAAAATTCTGAGGTGCGCCTTGACCAGATTGGAACCTCCCAGGCCATCTCTCCTTTGGTGCTCACCTGGACAGGTGGGGGTGGAGCTACTGGACTCAGATCCTTTCTGTTGTCACCTTCTATTCCTGCCTTCAATTTTGATTATTTTTTTAAAGATTTCATTTATTTATTTGACAGAGATCACAAGTAGACAGAGAGGCAGGCAGAGAGAGAGAGAGAGGGAAGCAGGCTCCCCCTGAGCAGAGAGCCCAATGTGGGAATTGATCCCAGGACCCTGAGATCATGACCTGAGCCGAAGGCAGTGGCTTAACCCACTGAGCCACCCAGGCGGCCAATTTTGATTATTTTTATACTTTTTCTGTCATTTACACTTACATTTCTGTCACTTACTTACATTTCCTTCTGAATCCTGTTGACCTCATGAAAACAGAAGTAAATACAATGTCATGATAAATTCTCTGTAGAGTTTTGAGTATATAACATTTCAACTTTTAACACTTGACACATTAGATTATAAGCATTTAAAAATATTTTATGTATTTATTTGAGAGAGAGCACTCTCCTGAGAGAGTGATTGGGGATGGGGAGGGGAGGAAGGAGAGGGAAAGGCAGATTCTCCGCTGAGCAGGGAGCCCCACATGGGTCTCAATTCTAGAAACTGGGGATCACGCCCTGAGCTGAAAGCAGACGCTTAATTGACTGAGCCACCAAGGCACCCCAGATTAGAAGCATTTTTAGAAGATAATGTTAAGTGACACTGAAATAAAATGGTCCTTCCTTTCCGTGGACATCCAGGGACACAGTTCAGTGGTGTACACCAAGTCTGCTAGGTGGTGAGGTCTCCCATTGGGCTGCTGTAAATTGGAATGACCATGGATGCCTTAAGTTATCTTATTCCTTAGTCTTTGACTCTAGGGTGGGATTCGAGCTTTTCCATCTCTGATGTCCAGATGATAAAGCAGTATATCTGACTTAGTTAAGAGAGCTTGCAATTAGTTAAGCACTGAGCATTGAAGACTGAAGCATTCTGCAGGAATTAATGCCTGGATGGAAATGCAGTGGTGGCTTATAGAACAGCAGAGGGCCATGCAATCCCCGTTGGTCACTAACCTTGGGAGAGCAAAAGTTTTGGCTCTTATAAATAGCACACATATGCATGATAGTATACAGCAAGGAGGGTATAACTTGGGATCTATATCATAATCAACACACAGAAAACAGATAACCATGTCAAAAAATGGGCAGAAGACATGAACAGACACGTATCCAAAGAAGACATACAAATGGGTAACAGGCAAATGAAAAAATGTTCATCATCAGTAGCCATAAGGGAGATTCAAGTCAAAACCACATTGAGATACCACCTTACATCAGTTACAATGGCCAAAATCAATAACACAGTAAACAACATGTGTTGGAGAGGATGTGGAGAAAGGGGAACCCTCTTACACTGTTGGTGGGAATGCAAGTTGGTGCAGCCACTTTGGAAAACAGTGTGGAGATTCCTTAAGAAATTAAAAATAGAGCTACCCTATGACCCTGCAATTGCACCACTGGGCATTTACCCCAAAGATACTGATGTAGTGAGAAGAAGGGCCATCTGTACCCCAATGTTCATAGCAGCAATGGCCACAATTGCCAAACTGTGGAAAGAACCAAGACACCCTTCAATGGATGAATGGATGAAGAAGATATGGTCCATTAAAACAAAAAGAAGAAGATATGATCCGTATATACTTGGAGTATTATACCTCCATCAGAAAGGATGAATACACAACTTTTATATCAAGATGGATGGGACTGGAAGAGATTATGCTGAGTGAAATAAGTCAAGCAGAGAGTCAATTATCATATGGTTTCACTTACTTGTGGAGCATAAGGAATAACATGGAGGACATGGGGAGATGGAGAGGAGAAGGGAGTTGGGGGAAATCAGAGGGGGAGACATGAGAGACTGTGGGCCCTGAGAAACAAACTGAGGGTTTTGGAGGGAAGGGGGCAGGGGGATTGGGTGAGCCTGGTGGGTATTATGGAGGGCACGTATTGCATGGAGCACTGGGTGTGGTGCATAAACAATGAATTATAGAACACTGAAGAGAAATTTTAAAAAATTTAAAAAAAAAAACTAAAAAAAAAGAAGGAATATGATTGAGGCTATTTTAAAAAATAAAAATAAACCTCTGTTAGTACTATATTCAGGTAATTATCTGTAGAGGAAGGTAGTTTGATGAAATCTTCTATAAAAGCAACAATATGCTGTGTGGATTCCTGATGTAGTCATTCTGTGTATCGCCAGAGAATCTTGAGCCTGGGACACCCACCTTTCTAGCCTCTGCTTCCAGGTAGCTCTGGGACAGTGGCTTGTTGGTGGATGCTGGATTGGTTTCTCTTGGAAAGCCTCCCAGTGTGGATGCTCATTCATGAGCTGGCTGAGAATTGGAACTGACAAGGGAATGCTTCAGAGGTTCCCAAACTGACTTGAGCCTGTCAACCTGCCACAGAAGGATCGGAAAGGATCTAAACTTTCAGTCTAAATCCAGAATGGTTTGGGTCTTTGGAAGGTCATTCAAACAAGAAATCCCCTACTCTTAGAATTCCTGTTACTGTCTCCAACAGAAACCAACATCTCCTTGTCTATCCCAGACAGCAGGTAAAAGGAAGAGTACCCTTCAGACAACACTCCCTGGTTCCTGATAATGACTATGTATTATAATATCAACCTTAGGCAACACAAACATAAAAATGATGACATCAACCCTAGCAAGCCTTTCTTCAGCACATTCACAAGTACTCTTGCCCTTTGAAAACCCTGTTTTGGTGATTAACCATGACCAAGAGATAATGAGGGACTCTGAAAGACACAAAGTGAATATATAACCCAACAATTCAACAATGACTGTAAGTAGCCACATAAATAGTCTCCTCAAGTCATAGAACACCGAGGAATTTCGTCGAGGGAAATAGCAAAATTCTACATGTCCACCTGTGTTTATTGCAATGTTATAATTAGTATAAAATTGGACAAGACAAAAGCATTGAACAACTGGAAAATGAGGATGGTGAACTGATTCCCAGGTAAGCTCCTTGAAATGGGAATGAAGGGGCTTAGTAAACATTCTCTCTCAAGCCCTGCTTCATGCCTATGTCCCAAATGGGTATGTGCTGTTTGCAAGACTGTGTGTTTTCAAAAGTACTGAACATCCTTATTTCAAACATGGAGCAATTATTAATTATTATGTAATTATAACCAAGTGTGATACGTTTAGTAAGACAGGATTGAGGTTCATGTGGAACAAACCTGTAGGAGGTTGAAAGGGTTTGCTGGGTAAAAATCAATTAAACAAAAAACAAAAAGAAATACAAGTGAAGAGTCAGAAGGTTTATAAATTGTCCAACCTGATACTGAGAGCTGGTCCTTCACATCTGGTGTCAGAAATTGTAGGAGAGAAGGCCTCATGCCAGGCCACATGGGAGGAGACTCCTGGGGCTGCTATTCCCACCCCAAAGTCCCAGCGGAGGCCTGGCCTTGCTCTTCTGTGCCCCTTGTGGGGGGCTGGTGATGGTCAGCAGACAGAGGTGGTCCAAAAAGGGCTCAGGCCTTTGCACCGACTGTCTGTTTACCCTTGTAAAGGATCTACAAACACACACACTTGAGAATCTTGCTGTCTTCAAAGTTCTCTTTGCTGTACTTGGAATTTGCTTGACCTCAGGGAGATTCAGGGGAGAAAGCTGAATTACTCCTTGCCTGGATGGAGTGTTCTTATGCAGGAATTCTGGAGACTGTGCTGTTGACATAAGAATGCTGAGAAGAGAAAGATAAACACACACATCAGAAAGTAAAAAGACGGGGCGCCTGGGTGGTTCAGTGGGTTAAGCCTCTGCCTTCAGCTCAGGTCATGATCCCAGAGTCCTGGGATGGAGCCCCACATTTGGCTCTCTGCTCAGCAGGGAATCTGCTTCCCCACCCCTGCCCCTTCTGCCTGCCTCTCTGCTTACTTGTGATCTCTGTCTGTCAAATAAATAAATAAACAATCTTTAAAAAAAAAAATAAAAAAGAAAGTAAAAAGACAGGCAGACTGTGCATTCGGTGCTCGTAATAACCATGTAAAGTGTGTGCAGATTCCTAAGAATGGAAAGCGATTCTAGAGTGGTTATGTTGAGGTGTGCTCTCTTTCCTTTCTTTTCAAATTTCAGTTTGTGAAATTACCTCATTTTTTTTTTAATATGAAAGAAAAGGCAAGCTTCTCTTTCTCAATGAGCTTTTAGTCCAGGCCTATGTCTCACACCTTTTTTTTTTTTTTTAATCATACCTCTGAGGAAGCTTTTTACACATTTTTGTAGAACTATCTCAGCCCCAGTCTTAGTCCATCTGGCTGCTGTAACAAACGACCACAAACTGGGTGGTTTATAGACAGCAGACATTTATTTCTTGTAGTTCTGGAGGGGGAAGTCCAGATCAAGGTGCCAGCACGGCTGGTGAGGGACTTATTCCTAGTTCATAGATGGCTGTCTTCTGTTTCTGTTCTCACACGGTGGGAGGCCAGGGAGCCCTCTGGGGTCAGTTTTATAAGGCACTAATCCCATTCACGAGGCCTCTACCCTCATGAGCTCATCACCACCCAAAGTACCCCCCTCCTCATACTACCACCTTTGAGGGTCAGAATTTCAACCTATGAATTTTGGGAGGACACAAACATTCAAGCCATAGCATGTCTCCATGAAATGTTAATACCACAGATAAATTGTGTATGGGTTTATGTACTGTATGCATAACTGTGCTTTAGCCGTAAAAAGAAAACGATGTTCTTGCTCCCACCTTTAACCACTGAAGAACCACTTCTTGACCCCCTAAGAGTCTGGAAAGCAGAGTCCAGATAGAGGCTGAGATGCAGGCACACCTGATAGAGGTAAGGTGATGCCCAGAGGCTAACATCCTGGGCGGGGAAGAACAGCCACAGGAGATCACCAGAGAAGGGCAAGGAACAAACTCACTGGGTCAAGTTCAAAGTTTCAATCTTCAGTTCAGAACTCAAATCTAGAACTCACCAAGAAGTATCAGTGGCTTCGATATACATCTTGTGTCAGAAGCAATCCCTCCACTAAAAACGAAAAGAAGTTCATTTGCCATGAAGCGTTAAAGGATACCAGCAGGAAACAACCAACCAAGATGCTAATGCATCCTCTCCCCTGCACCCTGAGCCCGTGGAAGTGATGACCGAACCTCCATGCTTTGATATCTAACAAGGGACTCTCCGCCGACAATAATTATTGACCTTTAATGTCTCGCTGTAGTATATCCAGACTAATTACGCCGCACATTTGTGAGCTCTTTCATCCTTTCCTTTTTAGCCAGTTTGAAAATGAGGCCCCAAGGGTATGAGCTGATCCACAAAAGAGGAGGAACTATTAATCTTTCTGACTCTTCAAACACCTACTTCTTTTTCTAAGGAGGAGGATTTTTGTCTTCTCCTTTCTGCCGACGTCCTCTTTTCTGCTTGAGAACGGACGAGGTGTAATGGGAGCTCTCAGAGAGATTTTGCAAGTCTTGTCTTGTGAGTGTTGACAGAATTTAACAAATTCATTACATAGAACCAACTGCTGTCAGGAGGGAAATCTAATTGGATGGCATTGGAATAGAATAGATGTGGTTCTGAATAATGAAGCCACTGTATCTACATTTTTTAAGCAATAAGAACCCTAGGATAGTTCTGTGACATGGTTTTTGGTTTGGTTTTCCTTATACTTCCTAGTGTTTTCAGAGAGTTTTAGAGACACTGTCTTCTGCTCCTAAATCATTTGCCAAACATAATCTCCCTTTTGCCAATCTAATGGCACCACCTCGAATCTCCCCCTCTTTACTGAGGAAAACCATGTATTTAAAACTGGAACAAAATTTTTAATGTTTTAAATAAACTGATTACAGAATTTCCTATTCTGATTCTATTTCTGGTATCAGTTTTTCTCAAGGTTGGATTTATCTGTTTTATTTAAATTGTGGGACACAGGAAAGGAAATTAGCCATGTCCAAGCCAGTGAGGAATATCTCTTAACAGGGAAAGAACGTGAACAAACAACGAGGTAGTTGTTTGGGGAAAGTGTGTTCACTAAGGTGTTTGTTAGATGCTTTGAATGCGTATCTATGGTGCTATTCTTTGTGAAGTCATCATCTAGAGAGAAAAAAGCCCAGATAATCTTCTGATATGATATAGTCCTTCACCAAATCATATTTAAAAGTTCCTAAAAAACCCATAGCCATGAAAAAATATTTTGGTCCATGGCAAGAACTGAGTTGGAAGTCATCATGGTTGTCTTAAGTCTGGTGGCTTCATCATCATCAGGTCCTATCCTGGGAAAAGGCACCGATGAAGAGATCTTGTTGCTTCACACTGGATGTGACCCGTGAGGTTATGCCTGTGTTTGATACTTCTAGCTGTGAAATCTTTTAATTTGGAGACCCTGCTGACTCACCTTTGGGACTTCAGAACTGGATAAGCCACGTGGCCAGTGACAGGTTGAAATCCAGTAAAAGACCCTTACATTTCTTCTGTCCTTCCAGCCTGCTGTGAACTTCAACATTCTTGATTCTTCTATGCAGTTGTCCCTCCCACTGTTTTTTTTTTTTTAACCTGAAAATGTCTATGGCATTGTCTTCTGCATTTTCATTTCCATTGATAGTCAATATTTAAATAAATATGGAGTGTTACTTATTTTTTTTTAAGATTTTATTTATTTATTTGACAGACAGAGATCACAAGTAGGCAGAGAGGCAGGCAGAGAGAGAGGAGGAAGCAGGCTCCCTGCTGAGCAGAGAGCCCCGATTCGGGGCTTGATCCCAGGATCCTGCGATGGATCAGGACAGATGGCGACAGAACAGAGTCTGTCCACTTCTCCAGGTAGTCTCCAGGAAAATCCTGAACAAACCCGGACAAGGTGTTTGGTCCATGGTCAGATCTCCAGTTGGACAGTTATTTAGAATAGGAAGGAGGATGCGTCCATTCGTACCCATCATGACCAGCTCAGTCATTGCTAAATTCTCTATCTGACTTGTCTTGTAGCAAATATCTGTCTGAAACTCCATGCCTTGAGTTGTTATCTTGGCCAATGGGCTTTAGAACTTGAAATGACATCCATGAGATAGGATATATAATTGCTTTGAAAAAACAGAATGTGGGGGATCGAGGCAAAGGAAAAATTAGCAAACCTTTAAGAACAGTCATGAAGCACAGTCTTAGCCCAAAGGCCTAGAAAGGGTGACATGAATCTCTATGTTCCTCCGAGGCTGTGATTAATAGTGATGGATCACCATGATGTGGGCTGTGTTCATTAACGTGAAGGAGACCAAATAAGTCACACACCACGAATACTCCATTTATGAATGATTAAACTATTTCACAGTCATCTATCACTTTAAGCTCAAATACTCAAGTGTAGTTAAAAAATCAATTCCAAGTAAGAGTGAAAGGGGAGGTGGCCAAGAGAGGAAAATGCTGTCTTCTGCCTCTGGGGTTAGTTTCTGGGTGTTTCACATGAGAGGCTGGTTTGGTTCTTCAGTCAAGCTGCCTGATTTAGCTGGGATTCAAAGGCAGCTCTGCAGTAGAAACCCTGATAGCCTTTAATAAAGAGAGATACATCTCGGATGTATTGGAGGGAACTCTGATGCTTGTGGTTTTGTATATGGTCATGGTAAATAACTAACCCACTGATTGTTGTGGTCTGGCCTTTTCTGGGAGCACAGGACCCCTGGAGACCCATCTAACCTACACCCCCCGCACCTATGGGACAGCCTTGCTTGGCGGTGCAGGCCTGCAGCCTACCTCCCCGCTGAGTGGCACTTACTTTTAACCCACAGGAAAAAGTGGCTTTTTTCCCCTTTGTTTGTGACATTGACAAGTCAGAGGCAGCCGAAAACTTTCTGCATGTTGGGGTTGTCATTCTGCATTTCCCCTTTCCCCATGACTGATTTTTCGAGATGCTCTCGGTAAATGAGCCCAAGTGGGAGGATGAGATGACTGCTGAGTCCTAAGCAGAACTCGCTGCTCCAGGGGGAGGGCAGCCTTCACATCCTGACAGGAGGCGCTCAACCCGAACCAGAGAGCCAGAGCGGCAGGCGCCATCTCTGCCCCTGCCTCAAATTAGAGCGTGAACATAGGCTCCAGACGGCTCTCTGCTTCCCTCCTTCTCTCTCTCTCTTTCTCTCCCTCCATATATATATATATATTTCTTTTTTCCTCTTTTAATGGGTTAGTCTCCTATCCTCCTATCGCTCCTCTGTGTCGAAGTGCTTAAGAAGAAAGTGCCATTTTGGACATCAGCATTCACAGAGAGGGAAGTTGCAAAGCTATAAGGAATGAACGTTTTGGAGCAAATGCGAAAGCTCATGCTTTTGGTCCAGTGTTAACATTTAAAAAAAAAAAAAAAAGATTTGGGAGTTTGGAGCAAGCAGGAATGGGGACTCCCGTGACTCCCGCCCGCCATGCCTGCCTGAAGGTTTGTGGCTCAAAAGAGAGAAAACTGGGTTTTTCTTTCATCACACCAAACCCGTTATCAAGTGAAATGTGGAGAAGGTGCTGGGATTGTAATCTCCCCAACCCTCAGAAATGAGCAGTTGCTGAATTTTAAAAGGTAAGAGAGGCGTTTTCCTTGGAGCCCTTGTCAACATTTGTATGATCCTTTTAAAAAACAAAGGTAGGATGTTTTGACTTTAGGAAAGAATATCATGTCCCCAAAGATCGCTTCCCGTGAGCACCTCCCCTGTCCTCTGCCCAGTGTCCACTGAAAAATACACCTTCCCCATCACAGTAGATTAGTGACACTTTCTTTGCTGACCAAATGATGTTTTGAAGAGCCATTGTGTCGTGCTGTGTTCTGCTATTGGATACCAGGTGGGAGAGAGAGGTAGGACTGGAGGAAGGTTCTAAGGAAACACCAGGGCTTCTCCTCCTTTAGTGCATGTAATAGTCACTAGATGCCTGTTCTTGGAGGCTTTTTGGTCTCCCATGTCTCCACACATCCCAGAGTGCTATGAGTGGGCTTTTGGGTGATGATGTCACCATACCAATGCTGCTGGAAGACCTAGTTCTCTGCCACCTCTGCCCAAGGACAAGAAAGGAGAAGCTGTCTCTGAAGACCAGGATGCTCCTACCTCTACTTCCTAGAATTATTTTCCCAGTTCCAGCAATGTCATTTTATTTTTAGCTTTATTTTTAAAATTCAATTAATTAGTATATAGTGCATTATTAGTTTCTGAGGTTTAATTTAGTGATTCATCAGTTGTATATAACACCCAGCGCTCATTGCATTATGTGCCCTCCTTAATGCCCATCACCCAGGTACCCCATCCCCCCAAGTCTTTCCCCTCCAGCAACCCTCAGTTTGTTTCCTACAGTTAAGAGTCTCTTATGGTTAGCAATGACATTTTAAAGGAAACTTTTAAAAAATATCCTCTGGACTCTGTATCTATATCTATCTATATCTATCTATCTATCTATCTATCTATCTATCAGGGCACACAGTTGATCGACAAGTCTAAGAGGAACAACACAGACCCCGCCAAGGAGATCATGGAGAATCTTGTCTCCATTCCAGTTCCAAGCACTTAAAATTTCATTGTACCTCTCAGCTTGCCACAGACAGCTTCATTTCTTTTGTTTCCAGGACTGATGACTATTTGGTACTTTTGGTTTGTGGGGTGGAAAGGTCCTTTGTTTGATGTTTGGTGACACCTGGACAAATCTGCTATCCCTCAGCCTCCTGACTCAGCAACCCAGGCTCTGCTCTCAAAGGTCCCATTTTCTCTATCACATCTCGTACACCCGGAGTCCCAGCCTTAGATTTCAGAATCTGTGTCTTGGAACTCTATGTCCGGGATGGGATGCACTGAGCAAATTGTACCCTTGGACCTAGACTCTTTGTTCTTTACTGCCTTCGTGTGAACCTTTCCCTTGTCTTCCTTCAGCTTTTAGAACACAGGACCCTTCTCCTTAATATAAGCATTAGTGCAATTGCCCAGAAATGAAGGTCATGTCCCCTCCTTGCACCAATATTATAGACACCCCTCTTTGGATCCAAACTTCAGGGTTTGTGATAATTTTTTCTCTCCAGACTGAAAGTCTTTGAACTGGAGATGTCCCAGTATCTCTTTTTGAAACACTACTTGTATTTGTTTGCTGCCTAGCAAAGTACCACAGACTGGGGAGCTCAAACAACAGAAATTAATTGTCTCACGGTGTTGGAAGCTAGACATCCAAGATCAAGGTGTTATCAGGGCTGATTCCTTCTGAGGCTTCTCTCTCTGGTATGTAGATGGCTGCCTTCTGACTATGTCTTCAAATGGTCATCCATCAACGGGTACCTGTGTCCTAATCTTTTCTTCGAACATCAGCTATATTGAATCAGAGCCCACCCTATGACCTTATTTTACCTTAACCCCATCTTCCTTAAAATCTCTATCTCCAAAAAAAAAAAGATTAAAAAAAAAGCTCCATCTCCAAATATAGTGACTTTCTGAGTTATTGGGAGGTCGGACTCCAACAATTGTGGGGGGACACAGTTCAACCCATGACACCACTGAAGATCAAATATTTATATTTTCATAGAAAAAGGCTTATCTTCTTCTAAGGATTGGCTCCCAATTTATATTTTCCTTAAAGTAAGGGAAGGATTGGAAAAATATTTTAGAAGCTCTTTTTCTCTGATATTCTTTCTCTAAAAGGTATTTATGCATTGAGGAAACAATTACATTAATATCCAGGTCCTGGTTTCCTGCAATTCCCAGGCCCCTTGCATGAATCTTTTGCAACCCTTCACTTTATAACAAAGAATATTGACTGTCTGAATGAAACATATTGAACTTTAAATCTGTTAAAATTGCTACTGTGTATAGTAAGGTACTACCTGCTGTGATACTCTGTGGAGTGAGGGAGACTGACTTTGCACAAAAGAAGGAGATGAAAAATTTGGGGTGGTTCTGTGTTTTCTTTCCTTTTGAATTTAGATTTGTAGCCAGTTCATCCTCACTTCTGCTTCAGCTCTGAAGCTCCCTTCCCCCAACACATACACATCTGTGTGGGGCGTCCTTGCTTTTTATTTCATAATGACCAATTACACATTGATTATTGGTTATCTGCTTATGTAGTGGGCTCAATCTCTTAGCAATGACAGCCTCAAAGATAAGAGTTATGTCTGGAGATTTTTGATCCTCCAACCCCGAGCACTTAAAATCATGTTAACAGGATGCTCAATCAATCTGCCAGTGATGGTAATTCAGGTGTCATTGCTAAAACCAAGATCCCCATGACTTTGATTCCCTTATCTTACAGATATGTTTTTTATAGGTTAAAAAAACAAAACCCACAGAGATTAACACAGAGATCAAAATTGACTATTGTGATTGGGCTCTTCTTAACTGCTGACCCCTTTCCCTTCTGGGGAAGATGGCCTAGAGGATAACATAATCAATATATAATGATCAATACAATCATACCCCTGCCAACAATCACATCTAGGCACTGGATGATTCTTTACCTGTATGGTGCTTCTGGTTTCTTGGGGTGAGAGGCTGAGGTGTTCTGGGGGTGCCCAATATTGATACAAAGACCTGGATACAAACACCTGTGAAGTTTTCTGCCACTTCTGAAGCCAGTGAACAAGCTCACTGAAGAGTTATTTCTCCTTCTATGTGATCCATACACCAGGAAAACAAATATGTGCCCTGACAAATCACAGCTTTTCAGAGGATGTGGTTGCAAATGGTAAGACAGACAATCATGTTATCAATTACACCCAATAGGATTTAAAATCCAAAATTATTTTGGCTTGTGCTGCCACAATCACTGGTGATATCCAGGTATATTTAATAGACAACTAACTATATTTTATTGTGGCACAAAATTAACACAAAAACAGAAGAACAACTTAACACAGCATATTATGACCATCATCCAGAAATGGTCAGAGAGTCTTTGTGATCAGTTGGAAAACTGTGGCCATCTGGTTGTAGTATTGCTAAAACTCATATTTGAATGGAATGTGAGGAATATCTAGAAATTAAAGTGGCAATTGTACTTTCCCTAATTTTCAAAACAAACAGGCTGGGGTACAGTATCCTGGGAGTTTGGTTTGACTTGGTTCCTCTTGGGGCAAACCTTCAAGAGTTGTTTGCCTGAACAAAGCGGCAAGGCATGCAGGATGGAAGGGGCAGGCTCCTGGCAGAGATTCCCTGTTGGAAAGCCAGTATCAGTTTATAGGTTTGGGGGAAGCATTGAATGTGGATATGTGCAAACAATAAGCAACCTGGAGCATCTCAGGGTACAAAAGACTCCAAGAGGAAGAAATTCACTGAACTGATTCAAAAACACCAGCAACAGTATTTTATGTGGTCCCTCCAGTGACGAGGGTGGGCACACCCTATTGGAATCCTGGTACACGCAGGGAACTGGAGCTAATACAAGACATAAAGAGACCCCATAGAAGGATGGGGCTCCTCTGGGAGGTGCCTTTGTTTGGTGAGAGGGAAGGTTACTACATACAAGTTCTTAAAGTAGCATGTAGGAAGACATTGCTGTAAGCTAAATGACAAAATCTATGTTGCCAAAAAAAAATCTGTTATTTGCTTTATTTAATCTACAGAGATATTTTACACTTGAGAAATGATTATTTATCAGTGTTCTGGTGTGTTTTGACAAAAAGGTAAAAGTCCTAACATTTCATAATATGAAGGCATCCCCTAAAATTTGAACATTAACTGCATATGTACTTTGTAGTGTTTTCTTTTCTTGTGTTTTTGATTTTAGCCATTCTGACAGATGTGAGGTGATACCTCGCTGTGATTTTGATTTGCATTTCCCTGATGATGAGTGATGTTGAGCATCTTTTCATGTGTCTGTTGGCCATCTGTATGTCTTCTTTGGAGAAATGTCTGTTCATGTCTTCTGCCCATTTTTAATTGGTTTGTTTTTTGGTGTTGAGTTGTGTAAGTTATTCATATATTTTGGATACTACTCCTTTATCAGATATGTCCTTTGCAAATATCTTCTCCCATTCAGTAGGTTCTTTTAGTTTTGTCGATTGTTTTCTTCAGTGTGTAGCAGCTTTTTATTATCAGTAGTCCCAATAGTTTATTTTTGCTTTTGTTTCCCTTGCCTCAGGAAACATATCTAGAAAAATGTTGCTACAGCTCATGTCAGAGAAATTACTGCCTGTGTTCTCTTCTAGGATTTTTATGGTTTCTTGTCTCACATTTCGGTCTTTAATCCATCTTGAGTTCTACACATTTGCTAACAGAGATACACTAAAAGTAGCCTCAAGAGTTAAAAAAAAAGTTTCAATAAATTTGATAGCCTACATACTTACAATGGAATATTACATGTTCGGAAAAAGATGTCATAAAAAGTTATGAAATCATATGAAAATTTGTTTTCAGTATAATTTACAATAGCAAGTTTAGAACATATGTTGGATAAATCAAATTTATAAATAAATGCATTCATAGAAAAGGCCAGAAAAGTGCATGCAAATACTAAGTGATTAATCAGAAAATTATTTTTGTTTTCTTCTGCAGATTATTTTAATTTTTTCCTAATCCAAAGAACCATTAAAAATATAAACTTAAAAAAAATAAGTGAAGCAACATTTTCAAGCTGTTAAATGTCTTTTTCATTGTGGATACTATTAATGGCAAATAAATCAGATGTGGAAATTTAGTGTAGCCCACACATTCTCAGGGGCTGATAATGAGAATAGGGAAAAAAGATAGAGAATCCCCGGCCTCGTATGGCCTAACATTTTTAGGAATATTGTTGGTAATTTGAAATATAGCTATGTTTCCCCACCACACTTAAATAGACCAAAGTCATTAAAAGACCAAGTAAATGTTTTTGTTTTTGTTTTTGTTTTTTTAATAAAAAGATCCCTTGGGCCAAGTGTCCCAGTCTGAGCAAATGGTAGCATGTCAACCTCTGGTGTCCTGCAGGGTCTCCAAGGACCTGCTCGGGACAGCAAGGTAGGGCCCATCTGTGGTCTGCCGCTGACATCTCATCAACCCTCCCAGGACACACAGAAGTGTATTAAGACGAGTGTTCCTTGCCCTGTTGGAATCATCAAGTTGAAGACTCTCCCTGATAGGTATCTCTGAGCAGAATGCTGTCCTGGGGCCATGCCAGTGGCGCCTGACTGTCTCATTTCCAAGGCGGCAATTGAGTGATAATTGCAGGATCCTATTTGGAACAACACTGCAGCAGGGTCTGATAAACTTTGTAACTCTTGAGATAGAAATCTGAGAACTCTAAACAATTTATTTACAAAGAAGGACACAGATAGGCTTTAACTGCCTCATAAATCGGCTCTCCTTGACCGCAAAGACAGCAGATACGAGCTTCTTGGGGGAATCAATTAGCCCTGGACAGGGATTATTCTGTTGGATGGGTCTTCTTTGGTGGAACAGCTCTTGTAATTAACAGACTGGGCCAAGCAGTTTCCAGCACTAAACTGAACAAGGAAAAGCCCTGGGGCTTCACTTTGAGGTTGGGGGTAGGAGTTCCCTGGGAATGCTCATAATGAACTAGTGAAACATGCTGCCTAGACACACTTTAAAAACAGGACAAGCATGGAATCTTCAGACCCACAATTCTCAGCCGTGGCACTCTTGACTTTTGGGGCTGGATCTTCATTGTTGTGGGGACAGTCTTGCATACTGTGGAATGGTCGGCAACATCTCTGGTACCCTTTAACCCATTGGACAGCAGCAGCACCTCTCCTGCTCCCTGCTGTGACAACCCAAAATGCCTCCGTTGTCAAACGTTCCTTGGGATGGAGTCAAAAGCCACCCCCTCCTTTGAGAATCTTAGAGTCATTTCCTGGCTTTTTCAATGTCATTTTTCAGGGGTTAATTTTTTTTCCCTTAAGTGCAGATTGATATTTGGATATCATTGCCTTCTCTCCTCTCCGGCCTTTCTGAGTGCCCCACTATACGATTACATGTTGGCTGATTCTTCCATCTTTAACCTGAAGCTTTGAAAGGAAACAGCTTTTATCTTCTCTGTTACATGGAGGGGGTGGCGTGGGTTTGAATATCTATTGCTTTGCATGCAAATTTCCATCCTTTGATCACCTTCCCACAGCTTTCGGGGAGATGCTGAGAATCCACCAGCCCTTCCAGTCTTGACCTTAGGTCTGTAAACAGACTGGAGGAAGCCTGGAAAGGTCATTTCCTTCCCCCCTGGCCAGAAGATCCAGGTTTTCATGCAAGATAATTTCAGGGTTCTCCTAGTCTTTTAGTTCAGAGGAAGTAAGAGAATGCTCCCTAGTATGCTTCTGTCCAGCCTGCCCAGGGCCATAATGCAGAAATCCACATTCTTTTTTGCTCATTAACTATTTGCATGTTGTTCTTCATGCCCAAATTTCTTCTTTGTTCTGAAAAAAAAAAATTGTAGGAAGACTTCGTTTGAGCCAATTTTTCTTATTTTTTTTTAGCTAGAGTAAAATAACAAAGCTCAGGATTTTGGCAAATTCTACAACAGAATAAAGCGAAAGTGTTCTTTCATTTTGCACAGCAGTCATTAAAGAGAACTCAGACATTTGTTTTTCCTCCAAGAGCTCTTAATTGTCTAATGACAAAGGAGAATGTGTCTCCATCTCTGTGCTGTTATGTCTATGCTTTGTGCAAGGTCCGTCTCCAAAGCAACTTCTTATCGGACAGAAAGATGGCTTTGCGTGTTGACTCCACTCACTGTTAACACAAAGCCATAAATTACATGGCTCCGTTTTTTTTCTCGTAGTCTAATCATTTCTCTGGGAAAAACAGTGTCCTGCTTGGTCCTGCCCTTCATAGAATTGTACAAACTCGTGCCAGACTCCAGCATGTGGGGAGGACATCGGGCTTGTCTACTCACCCCAGACCAAGCATCCTGCATCACACAATGTTGTTTTCCAGTGTCTGAGCTCTAGCAATAATATTTCCCTACCTGTTGGGAAGTAAAAGTGTAGTTGGCGAGTCGAGGCTGTCGGGTGAAGCTGCAATCCTGGGAAATAAAACCCTGCTGAGGGAAAAATGACAATGACAGCATTCCTCCACCTTTAGAATTATAAGGTATAAGAGCTAGCCAGGACCTGAAAGAACTACCTATCCACCCCCATGGTTCTTCAGATTAAGAAACTGATACTGAAAGATGAGAAGGGAATTGTTCCACGTAACCCGTTAACCCTGTTAACGGCAGGGTTGGGGCACGAACTCACCACGATGCTGACTCTTAAGCTCTTTCCATTGCAATTTACTACCTGTCCCCAGCACCAGCAAGGAGATGGCCGGAGATGGGATGCTTCTGCCTCAGGGCCTTTGCACGGCTGCTCTCTGGCTTTAGGGATCTTCCCCCAGATATTGCCCTCTCTCTTTCATCCACTTTATTTAGATTTCTACTCAGATGTTGTCTCTCCAGAGACCATCTTTTCTACAATAGTAGTCCTTGCCTGTCCTCTTTCTTTCTGCTTATCTTGCTTTTCATCATAGCCTTTACTGCTACCTGGCATTATATTTATTTGTCCAATGGGACACCAAAAGCATCTGCCATAACTAGATCATAGATATGTGGGTCAGAAAAGAAAGGTCCTGCCACAATCCTGCAAAGCTAGAGCTCTAAAGAACTTAGAAATAGTTAATAATTATGAAAAATCAGGAATCTCACAAGTAATCAAATAAACCCAAATAAAATTATAATATACCATGTTCTTTTGTATCATGACTTAGATCAGAGTTGCCAATAAGCTACCTTTGCCAAGTTAATTTTTTGTTGCTTCCAACCTTTCTCTTCTTTGTTCCTGGGACACCCCATACAACTGGTGTATTGGAGAAAAAAGAACAATAAAACATCTATCTATCTATCCATCCATCTACAGATTAGGGGTGAGGAGAGAGGGAGAAGAGAGAGGAATGAGAAGAGTTACTTTAAGGAATTGGGTCATGTGATTATGGAAGGGGCCAGTGCAGAATCTATAAGGCGGGCTGACAGGCTGGATGGAGGGCTAGAGAAGAGCTAAAGCTGCAGTTCGAGTCCACAAAGATCCTCTACTGCAGAATTTCTTCTTGGTGGGTGGAAGTCAGTCTTGTTTCCGCTCGGGGATTTACCTAATGAGGACCACCCACATTATAGAGAGCAGTTTGCTTTACTCAGAGTCTGTCAATTTCAACATTAATCTCATCCAAAACCACCCTCAAAGAAACATCTAGAATAATATTTGACCAATATCTGGATACTGTAGCCCAATCAGCTGACACAACATTAAGCAACACACCTGATTTTCTTCCTGTCACACCAAAAGATCTGTCTCGGTCATCTTCTTCTTCCTTTTAAGATTTTATTTTTAATTTATTTGAGAGAGAGAGAGAGACAGTGAGAGAGAGCATGAGAGGGCAGAAGTTCAGAGGGATAAGCAGACTCTCCTTGGAGCTGGAAGCCTGATGCGGGACTCAATCTCAGGACTCTGGGACCATGACCTGAGCTGAAGGCAGTTGCTTAAACAACTGAGCCACCCAGGTGCCCTGTCTCAGTCTTCTTAATGGAATCTTCCTCCACCAGAATTATTGAAATGTCTCATGTTGGGGACTCAGATACAGCAAGTAAAAATACAGGACACCCAGTTAAATTTTTATTTCAGATAAACAATGAAGATGTTAAGCATAAGTATGCCCCAAATACTGCATGGGAAATACTTCTACTAAGCAATCATTCATTGTTGATTTTTATTTCAAGTATGGTGGATTTTCTCACCACCTTAATTGCCCTTTATTACTTTCTGAGCCATGTGATAACCCCCAACAGAGCTCCGTGTCTCCATTCCTGCCCCTCATGGTCTGTTTACTCCTTAACCAGTAGAGTTGTTTGTGTAAATATAATCTCCCTTAGTCTATACCAGATGCTGGGAAAAAAAAATGCATGAAAATCCACTAGATCATGCTTACTGTGTTTAACAAAATTCTTTAAAAGTGGCTAATCATAATTAACATCTAAATTCTCCACAAGTCTCTGCAACTCTGCCTCTGCCCTTGGGTCTCATGGGCACACTTTATTTCAAGCTTTCCGTTTCTCAAGTTCGCAACTTGTGCTGGCCTCAGGGTGGGTGGCATACCATCTTTTTTCTGCCTAAGAAGCTCTTCTTTTGGATAAGACTGTTCCCTCTGCCAGCCTCAGCTCAGATTCTACCATTCCAATGAGGACCACCTTGTGGCTTCAGGACTTACGCTTTTAATTTCTTCTTCTCCAAGGCACCTGTAGCACCAAGGTTCTCCCACTGGAGTGTAAGATTCTTGAGGGCATACACTTCACCCAGTTTACTCTTTTGCTTATTCCATACCTTTGTTTCCTGGCCGGCTGCAGGGTTCTTTCAGAATTACCCTTCATCTTTTAGCAGTGGCTCAGTGACTCCCGAATCTAGATTCACATACCACCCCGAGCACAGGCAGGAAAGAGATTCAGATCCTGGGCTTCTTCTAGTTGCCCTTTATGCAACCCTTAATACCCTTGCTGTATGGCTTCATTAAGAGAGGTATGATCATTGTTCCCACTCTGGGGACTGGCCCTTCCCATCGGCCATGGACTGGTTTGGGTGTTGTAAGTGCTCCTTTTCCTCTCATAAAACAAGAAGGAATTAATTGGCCAGATTCAAGGCAGTGTGTATTATTTTTATAATCACATGTATACACAAACCACAAATATTACAAATTTTAAAAAACCAGCAATGGGAAAAAAATTGTCACAATAATATGCAAAAAAATTAACATGAAAGTAATAGAAATAATATGAGCCTAAATGTTAAAAAAAAAGTTTAAAAAGGACTGAAAGAAGATTTTACTAATGTTTCCTTTGGATTACAGGAAGGTAGATTTTGTTTCCTTCTTATACGTTTCCTGTATGCTCAAGTTTCTATCATGAGGCAGAACAAGGAAGTTATTATTTGCAGAAGGTGCTTGGGGGGTAGGGGTAACAACAGCAAAGAGAATTATAAAGTTGGTCTTGGGGGAAAAAACTTCCTCTAAATGAAGATTGGCTTATACATAACATCCTTGGGAGGCCAAGCCCACCCACCTCAGTGGGCAGCAGCTGTGCCCCTGAAGTAGACTTTATCACCCCATTTTGCACATGTGAAAAGCAAGACTTAGGTCGATGCTACAGAGTTCCTGTAACCACACATCTGGTACATGACCCAGCAGAGACATTGCTCTTCTCTCACCTCCTGGGGGAGGGGAACAGACCAAACCTAGGGACCAGCATCTCTCCTGCCCTGCAAAATGAGTGGAGCCTACCATGGATATCAAAATATTCTCAAGGGGTTCAATTTTGTTTTTGCCACGTATGATCATAAAATCAGTTGGGGTGTGGGTTTTCTTCTTCTCACATTCCCTATTGTCAGACACCCTCGGTCCCACCTCCCCACTCCCTCACCAACCAACTCTTCTGCTCTCCACTTGCTGGGATACAGAGAGAGGGTCAGAATAGTCTGGGAGGGAGGAGGTCACATGGTCTGGTTGATATTTACAGCATTACGACATCCTTCCCTAAAGCTGTGTTTCCTGGAAGGTTGCGGAATTCGCCTGGCAGCCCCATTATGGGCAGCGTCCCAGTGCCCCTTGGGCAGGACTGCTGGACGCCACATTCTGCACACCCTACTAGCATCCTTTGTTCTGGAGAATGTAGCTCATTTGGTATTTAAAAGAATATTATAAGAAATCTTGTGTCATGGAGAGTTTAGGAATGCTGCTCCATTTGACTTTTGAGTTCAGTGTTGGGTTGACAAGGAAATACTTCTTTGGGGTTATGCTTTTTTGCCTCTTTTTCATTTCCAGCTTTACTCGGATGCCATAGGATGCCACAAGCCGCTGTACACAGGCAAGGTGAAGCAAGAGTTATGCTTGATGTGATTCATGCTAAAGTGTACTTTCTGCCTGGAATTATCAGATAACTGGGAGCAGAGGTATTTTGAGGTTTCCATTCTGTTTGTGCTTGAATTATCTAAGAAATGGTTCATTTCCTAAGTTTGCATATGGAAAGTGTCTCAGATGAATCCCACAGCTCAATGCTGGCAAAAAAGTGCAAGTATCTTTTTTTTTTTTAAAGAATTTATTCATTTATTTGACAGAGGGAGAGAGATCACAAGTAGGCAGAGAGTCTGGCAGAGAGAGAGAGAGAGAGAGAGGAGGAAGCAGGCTCCCCACTGAGCAGAGAGCCCGATGTGGGACTCGATCCCAAGACCCTGATATCCTGACCTGAGCTGAAGGCAGAGGCTTAACCCACTGCGCCACCCACA